>JAJSPD010000001.1:1800000-2026417 GCA_021307315.1 Bisporella sp. PMI_857 | reverse complement strand
GCATCCGTCCGCTCTGCCATACATAAGCCTCAGATCGGTAGACTAGTAGTTGGGTGGGTGACCACCAGCGAATCCCTACTGTTGTATGTTTTGCATCTTTTTGGGGGGAGGGTAAAGTAGCCTTCGGTGGCCCACGTGGTGAGCTCCCGTCCGAACGTGCTTTTACGCTTAGGCTGCCGGGGTAAAACAGGGTAACCTTGCCGTGATCCGACCGCTCGCTGTTTTCCCGATCAATTTGCGTGAATGTCCGGAAAAGAGCCCCGTGCTCTTTAGTAGCCCGCCTACAGCTGGTTTTGCGCAGCCTCTGGAAGACAGCTTAAAATTCGTAACCGGGAGACCTTGGGGCCTCCATAATCTTTCTTCCCGCCCCCCCTCATTTATCGGAAAAAGATCTTTTCGCCAAAATCATTTGTGACCGACTTAAATGGCCAAATAAGGTCGGTGGGTATGTAAGGATCGACTATACGACCTGACTGCGAATACCTCCGAGAGCTAAAAAGATGGGCATTCGAGCTAAGTGAGTGTGGTAACTATAAACATCAACGCGAACCGTTCGCGAATGGCGGTTTCCGAACACAAGGGTTTCCAAGGCCGAGAAATCCGGTTAAACAGGCTGAAGTGACTTATCAAAAATACCGCACGGGCCGCACTGTAAGGCAATAACGCGCATAGCCTTGGGCGAAAGAGCTAGGTTCAGAGGGCATTAGTGTGGGGCTTATGGGGCTTAGGGGGCTTTACGGGCACCAGTGGAGTGTCGGGGGAGCGAGTTGCGCCATGCATCTTGCTTGCGGGGTCAAGGGGCTATGCCAGGGCCAAGGAGGGGCCTTGGTGGGTGGTGGTAAGGGCAGGGTGAGCGATTGCCCCTGTCCAGGGTAGCTCGGCCGTGAGCTGGCCAGGCCGCGGGTACTGGCGAAAAAAAAGGGGCACAATTTTTATACATTTTTTTGGGTAGTCGTCACCTAAGCTATCGAAATAGCGACGGCGTTTCTTGTCATTTCTGTCACCTTAAAAGAAACAGCTTCGAGGCATTCTTGCGCCGGGTGACCTTGTTGTGATCGGTGCTTTGCCGCAACCGATAAGGCAGGGCTGTGACTCTCTGGTTACCCGGTGCTGTACTGGGTAACCCACGCGTGATCAGCCAGTCTTTCCCTGGGTAAGCTGTTCGTGTGGTAGGCGACACCAACCAGGTTACCCAGGACGACCGGGGTACCTCGTGTTGGCCAACGCCCTATACATATATATTGTACAGGAGAAAAAAAAGGGGAGCTTGAGGCCTGAGATTTCAACAGTATCTCCGCGGGTCCTGCAACTCGCGGAATCAACGGATACAAAGTGGAGGAGAGATGCCCCCCCCCCTTCCCTCCTTTCTTTTTTTGTTTTTGTTTTTTCATATTATATATTTTTTTGGGGCAAAGATCAGCTCGCGACGGTGGACATAACGTGGCAGGTACCAACCCCGTGCGCAAAGCTCCTCGTGCGCCTATCGCTGAAATCGTTCGGGCTGTCACGATTGTTGAAACCTCAGGCACACAGCCCCACTATAAATCCTGACCGTAGGCATATAGATAGGAGGCCATGCCCCTATCTTATAATAATATAATTGTTGAGAATTGGTGGTGTAGCCCACCCGTAAGGCATGGGCAATACCTTATGTAATAGCTTAGTCATCAGTGAAAGGGTAAAACCCCTTTCACTGAGCGACCTCCAAATAGTTCCACAATCAAGTCAATTCATCCTCCCTGAACCACTGCACTTGGGCAGACCTTGCGTACAGCACAAGCTTCCACTAATACCTATTTAACAGGTTATGAGCCCGGCCTTGCACTGTGAGTGTACGAAGGAAGCCAGGAGAGAAGAGCCAATCGAAAATAGGGTAAGCTGTCAGAAACGACTACCTGCAGCCTAACGGACCTATCACGACAGTAAGAGCTATACAAAAGGCAACGGACAGCCAATAACACGAAGGCAACGGACCGCCAAAGGCAACGGACTGCCAATAAGACAGCAACGGACCGCTAGTCGAACTTACGGGGCATACAGATTGCCATCCCAATTATATCAACAAAATCCCAACCCGGAAGCTACTATACGACAGCTTCTTACTTTTTACTCCGAACCTTGCTGAACGTGTTCAACAAAAAGCCAAGCGCAATTCGACATGGATCATATTAGCAAAGCAAAGCGACCTGTAGAGACACTTAGTCAAGAAATATGGCAAGGATGGTTTAAGTTATTCGAACTATACATGATTAAGGAAGGGATAGATTTCGTCCTAGAGAAAACAGTGGCAGAATACGCATGGATTGCCCTTACACCTGGAACAGACGGAACGCCGAACGGGTCATGGAACATTGAGAAAAAGAAGGAGCACAAAATAGCATCTGCGAAAGCACTCTACATGCTGACAATTTGCGTGGACCCTACCGACGACGAATATATGAAAGAATTCGAGTCTGTAAAGGAGAAATGGACAAACCTGCGGCTCAAATACTCTAAGTCTCGACCGCAAACCCGCCGTGAAGATCTGAGTAAACTTACAACGTTCAAAATGGAACCAGGCGCAAGCATTCAAAGCTCTTGGATCAAGCTTAAAGAGCTACGACGTCGTGTTACGGATGCCGAGCCTACTTTAGCCACAGCCTTCAATGAGAAACGACTGTTCGAATACCTTCTTGCAGGATTACCTTCAGACTACGCGGTGACTCGCGCAACGCTGGATGCCCAACCAAGCCTAACTGTTCAAGACAAGTTGTTTATTCTGCAAACTCAGGAGGACCAGCTTAAGGCAAATCAGATTGAGACTGCAGCAATCGCAGCTCAGCAGCCTGCAGACCGCAAAGCATACTTCGGGACTCGGAGCACGAGCCCTAAAGCCGAAAGGCTAGAGTGCTGGCTGTGCGAAGGCCGTAACCACCGGTTCACTGATTGCAAATGGAAAGAGATTGCCAAAACTACAGTTCGCGAAAAGCGACAGGCCCAACGCCGACGTCGTGATCAACAAAGCACCCAGAAATCAAGGCACAGGCGTGTGGAAAAAGGACATTACGGAGCTGAATCAGACTCAGAGGCGTCATTGTCAGACTCCGACCCAGAAGAGCCTATTCACGACTCGGACAATGATGAAACGGCCGCGATTTCTTTGGAAAGCGCCCGTAAGATCCCTCATTCCCAATGGGCTTCAGACTCCGGAGCTTCTTCCCACATGACTGACCAACTCCACCTTTTTAGGCGCTCATTAGTCAAGATACCGAGACGCAGGATAAAAGTTGGAGGGGGGCAGTTAAGATCAGATCACATGGGCACGGTTGAACTACGAGTGAAAAGCGGAAGATCTCTTTTGTTGTCAGATGTATTATACGTTCCCAAACTAGGGGTAAATCTCCTCTCAAGCAAGAAAGTTTGTGCAAATGGTCTTACAGGCTCTTTCGACGATAAGTGCATGTGGTACAAGAAAGGTGACCGCACAGTCATCACAGCACGCTCCACGGATGGAGTCTATATAGTCACTGATATCGCCGACGGCTACGATGAAACAGCGTTCATAACAAGAGAAGTGCATAAACCATTTCCCAGGCCCGGCTTGGGAAACCAGGTAAGGAAAGCTCAGCCAACAACTCTTTCTGGGGTAACCCCAAGTTGGCCAAAAAGGCCCGCTTCGGACCTGCAACCCTGCTGCTGTGCTTTTCCTGCGGTTGAAAAGTTAGATACGGATATGGCAGATCACTTAGCTACGAACCGCAATAGTGAAGCAACGGCCCGCTATCAGTTGTATCACCGACGATTTGCACACCTTGGAAGAGAAGTGATCCGTAAGCTTCACACTGTGACAACACTGAAGGACAAAATCAAGGTCCCACCTCTTAATCACGTTTGTGAGGTCTGTGCATTGACCAAGATGAGAAACCGCTCCAACCGTAGACTAACACCATGGAAACCTCACATTCTCGATTTAGTGTCCGTAGACGTGTGCGGACCTCTTCCCACTACAGCTCGCGGAAACAGATACTTTGCCGAAGTGATCGACAACGCAACTCGGAAAGTGTGGACTCTTACTACGAAAACCAAGAAAGAAGTAGTTCCTTGCTTACGGTCTTGGAGAAAACAAGTAGAGCTGGAGTCCGGCTGTAGAGTCGTAAGCGTAAGGTCAGACAACGCCGCAGAGCTAAAGGAGCTTTTGGACGACTGGTGCCGACAAGATGGCATTCGACCACAATATACTGTCGCTCACGAATCTCATCAAAATGGTGTTGCGGAAAGGTGTATCCAAACAGCCGAGAACTCTGCAAGAGCTATGCTTAAAGAAGCAGGCTTACCTATAGAGTTTTGGGATGAAGCTGTGGAGACTGACGCATACCTGCGGAATCGTACCGCAACAGGGCCAATGATCAACGACAGGAGAATTTCACCCGAAGAGGCCTATACAGGTGAAAGACCTTCGATCGACCACATCCGCGTATGGGGGAGCAAGTGCTACTCATATGTAAATCCGAAATCACTCCCCGCCGGAGAAAGGCATGACAAGCTTGTGGACAGAGGCCGCGTTGGCGTATTTATGGGCTATTGTCAAGACACGACTCACCAACTCAGAGTCTACGCGCCAGACCTTGGATACACGATCAGAGCCAAAGTAATACGGGTCGATGAGAACGTTAAAGGAGGAACGGTGGAGCTCAAGCTACGGGGCGCAAGTGGCCCGCAAGGCACACCGAACTCGCTTCCAGACAGAGCTCCTAGAGGGCGCCCTTCCGGTACTAGTACGGCAAAGGAGGGGATTGCTCTTCAAACCGTCGATCCAGAGTCTATGCCCAAAGTAATAAACAATTTTGAAATTCGAATACCAGCAGCAAGCAAGCCTACAGAAGGCAGCGAGCCTGCTGTGGAGACCCAAGAGAATGCTACAGTCGAAGCGGCTGACGAAACGAACAGCGAGCCATTCGATAAAAAGTCAGCACCTTTAGAAGCCGAACCCTTATTGAACACGTTCGACAACCCAACTACTGAACATGTTCAACGGGGTGCTAGACCAACACTACAGGCTGAATCAATTGTCGAAGCCAATTTAGGGTCACCCCAAGATGGGCCATTGAACCCGGAGCCCCTTCAATCTCCTAAGGAGTCAACTGTCAAAGCCAACTTGGGACTGCACCAAGATAGACCATTAGACCCGGAACCTTCTCAATTTCCCCAGCCCGGCTTGGGAAATCAAGCCGAGCCTGCCCGTAGAGAATACTTTTTACGGAAGCGCAACAGAAACCAGGCAATTGGAAATGATGACGAAGGGCCTGCAAAGAAAATGCTCAGGGCCATGTTAGCACTCGTAACGGACGACCCTCTTGCTGACCCTCTTTTGATCGAGTCAGACGAATCAGCACTAGCTAGCACTACTGTTGATGGAATTCCTACCCCTACAACCTACGAGCAAGCTATTAACGACCCTGATTACGGCCCGCAATGGCGAGAAGCTATAGAAATGGAACTTGCTTCGCTCGCTACCAACAAGACCTGGACAGAGGAAGTAAGACCGAAGGACTGCAACGAGGTTTCTACAAAGTGGGTCTTTAATGTTAAACCAACTCCGGAAGGATCAGTAGAGCGCTTCAAGGCTAGACTGGTTGCTCGAGGTTTTTCACAGATCCACGGGCAAGACTATTTTGAGACTTTTGCACCAACAGTCCGAATGGATACACTACGGATTTTGCTGGCTATGGTCGCAGCCGAGGACTTGGAATGCTACCACTTCGACATTAAGAATGCTTTTACCGAATCTGCTCTGCAGGAAAGGATTTACCTGGCAAAGCCTAAAGGCGTAGCAGTTCGCGACGGGTACGTTTTACGAGTTCTACGGAGTCTCTATGGACTGAAGCAGGCTGCAAGAGATTGGAACCTACTCTGCAGGTCTTTTTTGCTTGCAGGGGGCTTCGTTCAGAGCCTGGCGGACCCGTGCTTGTTCACGCACGCGCAACTTGGCCTGATCCTACTTGTCTACGTCGATGATATGTTGCTTGCAGCTCGTAGAGTGGCCGACGTCGAATGGTTCGACAATTATCTCTTGTCGCGATTCAGAGCCAAGAACCTGGGGGAGATCAAAAAGATTCTAGGCATGCGAATCACCCGGAACCGAAAAACAAAAGAACTGTGGATCGATCAAGAGCAGTATCTAAACGCCGTTTTGAATCGTTACGGGTTTACACACGGCACTCACAGAGGGAAGTTTACTCCAATCGAGGACTACAACAACTTACGGCCTGCAAGACCTGACGACCAGCGAATCGACGCTAACGAATACCAACGGGTCATAGGTAGCTTAATGTACAGCATGGTTCACACTCGCCCAGACAAGGCCTTTAGTCTCGGAAAGCTCAGCCAGTTCATGAAAGACCCTGCAAGTCACCATGGCGATGCACTTAAAGGACTCATGCGATACTTACGGACTACAGTAGCACAAAAGGTGCGCTACGGACCCGGGGGAGACTGTAGCCTAGTACTCTACTCAGATGCCGACTGGGCAGGAGACAAGACGGACCGCAAAAGCACTTCGGGAAATGTTGCTATGCTCTACGGAGGGCCTGTTTCCTGGAGAAGCATAAAGCAAACCTCGGTAGCTGCATCTAGCACGGAATCGGAGTACGTCGCAATGGCTATGTGTGCAAGGACAAGTCAATGGCTGGCACAGATTCTTCGCGATATGAAGTTCGAGAAGTATATTGGGGAACCATCACGAACTGTGAAGATCCGCGGGGACAACCAAGGAGCGCTGGCTTTGGTCAAGAACCCTCACTTGCACGAACGTTCGAAACATATTGATATCTGCCATCATCATATTCGTGACCTGTCCGAGAAAGGACGAATACAAGTAACGTACGTGCCTACAGAGTCTATGCCCGCAGACGGACTGACGAAGCCCCTCGGACGTGTTGCTTTCGAGAGGTACTGCCGCCTATTGGGGCTAGTAGGAGGAAGAGAGCGGTCTTTTGCCCGGAGAAAAGACGTCAAAGTCAAGTAGGAGTAAAAGAACAAAAGACGGCAGTAGGAGGACAGTAGGAGCTAGGCACATGCTTTATTACGGGTGTGCTAAGTAGGAGTGTTGAGAATTGGTGGTGTAGCCCACCCGTAAGGCATGGGCAATACCTTATGTAATAGCTTAGTCATCAGTGAAAGGGTAAAACCCCTTTCACTGAGCGACCTCCAAATAGTTCCACAATCAAGTCAATTCATCCTCCCTGAACCACTGCACTTGGGCAGACCTTGCGTACAGCACAAGCTTCCACTAATACCTATTTAACAATAATTATGTTCTCTCTCATTCCAACAGGTTATGAGCCCGGATTCCGCACAGGACCTCACTACTAGCTAAGTCCTGTTCTACATATCAGAGAACGCCACTAATTCACGTATTCCAGGTACATCTTTACAAGTTGAGAGTCAAATGTAGTCTTTTACATCAGACCTTTTTACTCTCCTTTTCAAAAGTGTGTTTCCTCCTTTTAGAGGCAATTCAGCTTGTAAACAACCTTTCGGCTCCATTTCAGCCCTTATTCCATCTCAGCTGAAAGCCTCTCGAGAACCTCTTGCTGTACACTTTTTGTGCCTTGATCCTTGGGTCAGCTCAAAGTACGTACGGCATCTGAATCGTTCTTCCTTCGCTCCGCTGATCGATATCGAGCCCCTTTCGCTCTTTCCTTCGAAGCTCGTTCCCTCTCTATTTTTAGAGACTTCCTCCTTTTCTCAAGCACGCATGCCTTCGTGGCCAGTGCTTTCTTTTAATTAAAGAGGTCTCACACCTCCTGGGCCTGGAACTCCCTTTCATTGGAACCAATAACCCCTTTCTCGGGTTCTCAAGCCTTATTTCTGACAAGGTCATTTCCGCGTCGCCGGGTGCTCATCCCACCAAGCGAGGATATGTGGGTCTACTCACATTTTACTGGCCAAAGGCCTGTTTAAGCCTCACACTTTACCGGTTACCGGCCAAAAACGCTTGTTGAAGCTATGAACCTTTGTTGAAAAGTTTTCAAATATTGTAACATGGATTCCAAGGATCTACGCAGATCAAGCTATTCCTTGTTTCAGCCAGAAAGTCAAGAAACTGTTGAGACTTCAATAAGCTCAGAGCCTCGTCATAAAAGACGCTGTGTAGAACAGTCGTCGTCGGCTCTTCTTACAGAACAAACTCTGCTCGAGCTTGAAAAATCCCAACCTTACTATCGCTTAGCTCAACGCAACCTAGACCACTGGTTTTATTATATTGAGAGTACCGTAAAAGACTCTTTTGATACTTACCTTGATCGCCCAGATCGCGAATTTTATCCTTCTTGTTTTGAAGAGTGCAGCAGTGAAGTGCCGCTTTCTCAGGCTGATTTTCAAGAAAGCCACCATTCACTAGCCAGCTCTACCAGCCTGTTCGGTTTCACGGTGCGATCACCACTACCTGACGTCGAAGTTGTCATCTTGGCTCCCAAATCACAAGCGCGGTCTTCAAGCCTTTCCAGCCTCTCAAGCTCATCAAGCCCATCAAGCTCTGATTCTGAACGCCCAAGCTCAAGCTTTAAAGAACCACAACCTACTGAGCCCGATCTACTCTCAGAATCGGACTCTGCAGGAATCAAGTCCTTGTCTGACTCAAGCTCTGACGCATATCTTCCACCTGAACCTCGCCGACGCCGCCGGCTCTTTCCACCAGGACCCATCACTATCTCCTCTTCACCATAGCTATGGCCGACGAACCCAAAGCCCTGTCTGGCTTGTCAATAGTGTCACGGTCCTCAATATCGCACCAGACGCCCATTGGCTCGCTTACCAGCTCGCCTATGGTGGTCACGTGGTCATGGTCTTTATGTTAGGGATGCCACAGCAACAGCTACACCTTTCCTCCTTAGTTTAGTATTCTCGTAATTGAAGCACCTATTCAGCGCCCTTACAGGCCATAGGATCATGATCGTGACACCCTGTATGGAAATAACTTCACCTCTTGGAAAGTTGCGGGGACAGCCGGTGGTTCCACTAAGACGCAGCTCGATCCAGTGCGTACCCATTCAACGAGGGTGGTCTCTCTGCAGAGCGTCTGGGATGGCATCTCCCTGGTCTGGACGATGAGGTATGGGAGTCTGCCTCGCCAGAGACTGGTTTTACTAGCGGCTGAATTAAATTCTATCGTACACACATGCCACTCAATGTCACGGCACGTAGAATAAGAGCAACGGCTCAAAGTAATACGGGTAAGAATCGAGAATAATAGAACTACAGGACTATGGAGGCAGAGAGGGAAGCATATATACAGGTGTTTGGGCCACGTGGCGTTCCGCGTGATCCCCAATGTGGATGCCTTACGGGCTGTTAGGCCATAAAGGAGCTGTAGGCGCGCCAGCGCCGTGACATCACCCCCCCCTTCCGAAAAAGCTTGCCCTCAAGCTTTCTGATGCTTCCGAATTGTCATCTAGCTCGTCGTAGTCGTCTTTGCCTTGTTCCCACTCCTTGATCCATTCCAGTAGGTTCGCCGGCGGCCCTCGGAGTGTAGGGTTGCGTAAGTGGAAGTCTCTAACCTTGTGTGGGCTGTACTTGAAATTGGAGGCTGGATACCATTCGGGGTCGATATCGTATCCTACCCACTTTGCTTTGTACTGCAGCTGTCGATTACGAACTCGAACAGCCAGAATTTCTTCGACTTCCCACTCTTCGTCCTCCGTAACCTGTATAGGTGGTTCTGGCACAAGCAGCTGGCCTGGTAACGGATCCATTGCAGCTTTACGAAGCAGCTGTGGTGCGAACACTGGGTGTATTCGTAAATTGTCAGGCAGCTGCAGCCGGTAAGAGTTTCCTTCTCGAGCCAGAATTTTGTAAGGTCCAGCGTTCTGAATATCGAGCTTTTTGCTAGGCCTGTCGGTTTTCCAATTCCTTGTCGACACGTATACCCAGTCGTCTACGCCAAAATCGGTGTCTCTGCGGTGTTTATTTACAGACGCTTCCATTCGTTCCTGAGCTTTACGGATCAAGCTACCGGCCGTATTCCAAGTAGAATGCATCCTTTTGGCGAAAGCAGTTGCTTCTTCCACGCTTAGCTTTTCTCTGGCTGTTACAGGCTCTTTCGGCCTGTTCCAGTCATAGGACGTGGTTGGCGCGTACCCATTAAGCACTTCGAACGGGGATAGCATACCTAGGCTTTCGTGAGGTAAAGTCAGCTGTGCGTAGTCCATTAAAGCGACCAGGCTCGACCAGTTGTCTTGATAATAGTTTATAAAAGGCCGAAGCCTCTGATCAAGGTACTGGTTCATGATTTCTGTCTGCCCGTCAGTTTGAGGGTGGAACGCTGTCGAAAGCTTGAGTTTCACTCCGAGGATTCGACAAAGCTCGTGCCAGAACGTTGAAATAAACTGAGGACCTCTGTCTGATACAATAGTAGTTGGTGCTCCTCGTGACCTGTAGACGTGATCAATAAACAGCTGTGCCATGTCTTTTGCAGTTGTCGTTTTGTAACATGGAATCGTTATGGACTGTTTACAGAACCTGTCTATCACTACCAGCACCGAATCATACCCGTAACGGTCCGTAGGGTACGATTTGAAGTCCATGGCCACATGTTGCCACGGCCTTTCCGGAACCGGCAAAGGTTGTAGCTTGCCTGTAGCTTTGTCTCTGAATACTGTAGCGCGTCTGCACTCTCTACAGTTGTTCATGTATCGCTCTACGTCGGTGCGTAAGCTTTTCCACCAGTATTGCCTAGCTATTACAGCTACGGTTTTGGTCCGGCCAGGGTGTGCTGCCGACACTTGAGCGTGGGCCTCCTGAATCAGCTCCGTGCGGAGATTGCCGGTAGGAGGGACTACTAGTCGACCTTGCCACAGCAACAGCCCGTTGCTTACAGTCCAGTTTTGCTCTCCGTTCTCTGCTCGCTGACGATCTGTTGCTAGTTCTGGAGAGCTGCGATTAGCGGCTACGATTCGGTCTGCGAGTACCCATGGGGATAGAGTTTCTGACAAAGTTGCCGTTTGCGAGCTTGTCGGCTTTTCTATTGGTGCGAGCGTAAGTTGTGCATTAGGCAGCAGCTTTGCGCGAATACGAGGGTCGACTTGGTCATCCGTAAGGAACTGCTGTGTGCGATGGCGCTTTTTGGTGGCCTGTAAATCATTTGTATCCTGATCTCTTCGTGTCAACGCGTCTGCTTTCTCATTCTTGCGGCCAGGCCGATATGTGATTGTAAAAAAGAATTCAGACAATGCTTCGGCCCACCTAGCCTGGCGACCGTTGAGCTCTTTAGAGGTCATGAAATACTCCAGCGCTTTGTGATCCGTGACTACCTTGACTTTGTGGTCCGTTCGTGCTAAATCAGCTCTCCATTGCTCGAAAGAGCGAACTATAGCTAGCATTTCTTTGTCGTGTATCTGGTAGTTAAGCTCTGCAGGAGTCAGGGTTTTTGAGAAATAGCCTACAGGTTGCCATAGGGCGTTTTCGTCGTCTGTAGCTCTTTGAGACAATACTCCCGCAATCACCCCATCAGAAGCGTCTGTCTCTAGCAAAACCTCTTTTTGCGGGTCGTAATGGGTCAGTACTGGAGCCGTAACTAGCGCTTGCTTCAGCCGCTCGAACGATGCGTAGCACTCATCATTGAAGTCGAACGGAACGTCCTTGCCTGTCAGGCGGTTCAACGGGCGGGCAATAGCTCCGTAGTCTTTAATGAATCGTCGGTAAAAATTGCAAAAGCCGAGAAATGACTGTATGCCGCGTACGGACGTAGGGGGCTTCCAGTCATTAACAATTTGTACTTTCTCTGGGTCTACCTCAATACCGTCAGTAGTCACAATAAACCCTAAGTACTTAGTTCGGGTGACGCTGAATTCAGTTTTCTTGATATCTACTTGTAGTCCAGCTTCACGAAGTCGCAATAGCACTTTACGGACGTGCTCCGTATGCTCCAGCTCGTTCTCTGAGTATATCAGAATGTCGTCCAAGTACGCTGTACAGAAATCATCCAGGTAATCGAACAACACTTCGTTCATGTAGCGCTGGTACGTTGCGGGCCCGTTAGTCAGGCCAAAAGGTAGCACTTTGCATTTGTACGTTCCGTAGCGGGTACGAAACGTAGTTAGCTCTTCCGAATCAGGGTGAATCCGTATTCTGTAGAACGCTTGGCGTATGTCTAGCTTAGTGAATATTTTGGCTTTCGTAAGTCGTGACAAAGTTTCATCAATAAGAGGGAGAGGGTATTGATCTTTACGGGTGATACTGTTGAGTTTGCGATAGTCGATACACAGCCGTAAACTTCCGTTGGGCTTTCGCACGAATAGCACTGGCGCTGCAAATGGAGCATGGCTAGGAGCAATAAAGCCTTTATCCAAGTTGTCCATAATATAGTCTTTTAGCGTTTGTAGCTCTTCAGTAGTCAGCCGAATCAGCGGGCTGTGTCGAAGAGTATTCTCGCCCGTAAGCTCGATTTTGTGATCTACAGCAGTTCGGTGTGGAGGTAGCTCGTTAGATGCCTTTTTTGAGAATATGTCTTTCAAGTCCCGGAGTTCGTCAGGCACTAGATCTTCCACCAAACGCTCGTCTTCGTCTTCGTCGATGCTACAAAGGTCTATTCGTTCTAAAGCTCTGCGCTCTTCCAGCAATCTATCTAGCTCATACAGGCTAACTGCGAACACTTCGTTGTCCTTTCTTTTCAGGTTTAGCGTAAATGCGGGAGCGCTAATTACAGCAATGTCGAGGCTGTGAGCGTTTGCTGTAACCTTACGGATCTTGTTGACTATTTTGCGAGTAGCTTTCGTCAAACGTGGCTTGGCTATGCCCGCAAGTTGTTCTTCCATCTTTTGCAAGTTGTCTTTCATATGATAGTTGTAATCCGTTTTGCCTACGTACCAGAAACGGTCTTTTATCGGCTCAGCTGCGGCAGCAGGTTCTACTACTTTTTCAACTATTGGCTCAAGGGCAGCTGTAGATCTCACGTTGCCGATCCTGGGCGTGTCAGTCGTTGAGAGAGATAGCGGAGAGAACGCTTCTTGACGTGGGAGAATAGTATAAACAGGGACAGAGACGGTTTTGTTGAACGCTTTATCCCTTCTATTCATATCTTCTTGAGCCACGTGATCCACAGGAGCTTCTTCCAGCAAGTCCCTGGAATACAAAATAGAACGGTCAAACGTTACGGTTCGTGGTAGGGCCGTAGGCCATACCAGCTTGCGTTTACGAACCGCAAGAGCTATATCCATTTCTGCCATATTGTCGGGTAGGAAAGCTTATCGGTAGTGAAGTGAAGTAAAAATAAAATGAAATGAAATGAATGCCGTACGGGGTTTCCGGGCCGTAAAGTTGCGTATGTACTCTTCGAGTATTGACGTCGTAACAGTGTGATCTCCGTTGCACACAGAGATTCTGAATCTTCAGCACAATCAAGGCTGGAACTGGATACAATACGAATTCAAGCCGTTACGGGCCTGCAAGACGTGTGTAAGGGTAAGGGTTATACTTCCGCAAGTAGAGTTGTGAAGAGTTCTATTATTATGTCACGGCACGTAGAATAAGAGCAACGGCTCAAAGTAATACGGGTAAGAATCGAGAATAATAGAACTACAGGACTATGGAGGCAGAGAGGGAAGCATATATACAGGTGTTTGGGCCACGTGGCGTTCCGCGTGATCCCCAATGTGGATGCCTTACGGGCTGTTAGGCCATAAAGGAGCTGTAGGCGCGCCAGCGCCGTGACACTCAAAGTACCGGATGGCTTGGACGTTGCTATAAGCTTCAAGTTTACCTCAACTGGGACAAACAATCAGTATCGTGTCTTTCTCTACGTTAATGGCTATCAATTTGGTCGATATTACCCGCACATTTCAATGTCGTCGGAATATCCTGTCCCACCTGGGATCCTAAATTACGATGGGGACAATGTTATTGCTATAGCTATTTGGGCACAGTTGGAGGCTGGGGCAGGCGTTAGACTGGAGCCGATCGTTACTTACTCAGTGGAATCCTCTCTGGATGTTAAGTTTGATGGTGAATACTTGCGGCCAAGATGGCGGTCTGTGCGAAATCAGTACGCTTAGGCGCTATGTCCAAAGAGAAGCAGCACTATATTGCAGGGTCAGGCCTAATAGGTGAGCAGGAGAAATATGCTAGGTTCGCTATCACTTTTGGTATTGCCTTTGAAATGTTAATATTCATCTTCGCAATAAGTGAATGATGTTCTGACAACCACATCTGTCTTTTAAGTATGAGATAACTTGTTCAGTGAAACTCTGATTCATTGTATTTTCGTACAATCACCTCGGTTAGGTGTACGCCCAAATATGTTATGTTTATACTACGCCCTAGTTTCGTGCTAGATCTGGTTGTCACGGCCCTGGCCCTATCTCGAGTTTGGCGCCAGATACCGCAAAGCCCGGTAGAGCTTGGCCCCTGTTGCTACGGGGCTCGGCATTCCAGGGCTTGGCGACTGACCCTACAGGGCTCGCTTACACTGGCCCCTGGCCAGTGTCCTGTATATAAAGCACTACTCTCCTTTCCTTCTTCTGCCTGTAGCTTGTTCTCTTAGTTATAACAATTGATAGTTGTTCACACCTCTGAGTCCTTCTACCTAGATCTACGGATCGAGATCCCTGTTCAGCTTGAGTTGTTACACTGGTTACTGTTCTTGCGCTTCAAGCATGTTCCTCTCTATAGTACGATGAAACTGGGAAAGTTGAATTGTCATTTTTTGCTTTGTACGAAGCTGGGCTGTATTCGATTACCCATTGATTCGCAATATCTATTAGCTCGCAAAACACTTGGCTTTGAAAAGTCAAATAACTTCGTCTTGAGTTGAAATGGACATTTGGTGAATAAATTTGAGCAACGCAGCAACGCTCGTTAGAAACGACGGTACATACGCAACATTTGTTAGTTCGAATCTTCGTACAGAATCAGGTTCCGAGCTGCGCTTTGCAAACACTTGAACAGTACCATATCTGGAAATTGGCACTTGACTTGTACCAGCAATTATTACTTCTGCATTCTTCACTTATTCGTACGAGATAAACTTTGAACGGTCAGTGCATACATGAACTGTAGCTCCAGGAGCCATATTCAATACAAATTTCTGAAGTGCTTTGAGACTACTCCTTTCAAGACCCCAAGCAGTCCCCAATGTGTTGTCCTTCAGTCTGCTGCAAATCTTAAGACGAATAACCTGGTCCGCGTGAGCCCCCAGCGAGGACTGAAGACCCCTGACTCTTATGCCTTCCTCTGAAGCTGACTCCATTTTGTAACGACGCAAGGAATCACGGGCTAGAATAGAGGCATATGGGAGTGCGTACAATAGGCTGACAGTGATTGCCTTATAGGTCTACCTACGAAGGATACAAAAACATGAGGAACAACTGTAGAGAGTTGGAGCAGGCCCTTTATATAGGCGACTCCGACATGGGCAACGCCAGGTCGACCAGCTGCATATCTTAGCTACATCTGCCAATGGCAAAGGAGATATTAGCAATGAGCGACAAGATCAGGCGGGTGCCGGCTGAATGAGACGCACCTGTTGATCGTGACACCAGTGTCGGTCTGGACAAAGAAGGAGAGCGGCGCTCTGGTGGTTGGATCAGTGAAAACGGCACGGTTACTAAGAGAGGGCCCAACTCACCCCATGACGGTGCATAGCACAACCTCATATAGCTGCACGCCTGACTGGCGACCATGCGCACCACAAACTGCCTCTGGGAACGTCAGAAGAAACCCGACATACCGAAAATAGCATCGGTGCTTGGTACTCACCAGCAAGCAAATGCAAAACTCAAAATGGCTCCAAGAGCAAGCAGGAAATAAACGCCAGGTACATGCCCAGATCACCACTGTAGCCATAAAGCTGTTTCGCAACTGTCAGCATGGCCATTCGGCCATGACACCCCCGGAAGGACTCACTAGGGAAGTTAAAGGTGAAGGCAACAACCAACGAGGCGAGCAGAATGTAACGGTCTTCATCCAGCCAGCGGCTCGGAGGCAGTAATGATACACCTTCCAATCGCCATCTTGCGAGACGCATCGGCTGATGCCTCTATCCTCTCAACGGGTTGCGCCAGGGCTACCAATTCAGGGGCTGGATCAGCCGACGGGTCGTTGCTTGCTGCTGAAAGCAGCCGGTCGATGTATCCGTTCTGTTGATGCAAGGCTTGGAAGGCGCCCTGCGCCGTGATTCTGCTGCGGCCGTCGAATACGATCACAGCACGAGACATCAAGTGTGCTGTCAAGGGTCAGAGGAACGAAAGCAGATCAGCGGGCGCTAGGGGTGACATACTCGCATAGGTAACCAAGATCACAGTAGCGCCAATCATTCACAGGAGGCCCCCTGGACCAAATATGAGCCGAAACACCTTCACCTCGGTGGCCTAGTCGAGTCCGCTCAACACGTCGTCGAAGATGGCGAACCGCTTCCGCGCGTACACTGCACGCGCAAGGTACTTGAAGTCGGCCTAGTCATCGGTCCAAGAACTCGTTCCCACGGCATCAGATGGGCGTGGATGCAGCATCACGCAGCGGACTTACCACTCGTTGTTTTTGTCCATGGCTTAGAGCGATGCCTCTGCTCCCCACTAGGGTATGACTTCGCGCGGGCATTTGACACAGGTCAACGTTGAGCGCGCAGCCGTGAATGACGGCATCATCCCAGTCCTGGCTAAAGAGTGAAAATCCTACAACGTTATGTTGCACCGTGCCATTCATGATCCACGAAATCTGATCATGGTAAGTGAGGTACCACTCCACTTATAGCAACGCCGCGTACTTGATACGTGGTTGCTGGTAAGTAGAATGTGGTAATTTGTTCATGATATGTTACAGGTGGTCATGTGACTGAATTCTTTGTTCACTCCCCATAGCAACAGTAAGATAAGGATGTGGTGGTTCATGTCACACGGTCGTTGCTGGCGCGGAGCTCACCCATCAGCCCTTTGAGCAACGTGCTTTTCCCGCTGCAGACAGGCCCGGTGATTATTATGAGCGGACGCTCCCTCAACGCGATATTGATATCGCGAAGGATCGGCGGAACGTCGCTCTTCCAGCCAAATGCTCCCTCCTGGACCTCAAGAGCGGGCCTTCACGGAGGCGAAGGTGCCCCCGCCAGCTTCGCAGAAGGTACCACCGAGGATCTAGGGTCGTGGTCTTACGGGATGGCATTACCTTTCGAATGGGTGCTGGGGCTGCGGGCGGACATGAGATGAAATCCGCCCGGTTGGGGTGGATTGAGGTGCGGGAAAGGAACTCTTGAATCCAATTAAGACAGCCGACCCCACCAGCCAAAGAAGGTACTGCATGGGTGAGTTCGGTGATTGGACGCGCCAAAAGCAAGATGAGTGACAAGGAGGCGAAAGCTTGGGCGGTGAGCAGACACCTCTGATGACCGACGGTGGCGATGATAGCGTAAAGGGCGAAGGTGGTGGCCGGGCCGAGGACGACCGTGACCTAGGCTAGCATGTGGTGAGATCTATCTGCTTTTGTGGGACGGATGAAGCCACTCAATATGGTAAGGACCTAGACAAGAAGTTGTCTCATCTTGGTGGATGTGGCGATCTCCGGGCGATGCAGGTCCCGGACAGAGGCATGCAGCTTCTCAGACAGTCCCATGAGCTTGACTTCCTTCATCTGTACCAGCATCCGCGTGGTGACATCCAATCTTGCCTGGATGGCTTCGTTCCACCGGCGTTGAAAGCGGCTCAACCGGCCTGCGAAGATGGCGGCGCCGAGGAAACATGCTGGGGAACGTGGCGGTCAGACTCGGGCCACAAAAGCGTGTGAGAGAGGGGGGCTATACCAACCGAGATGATGATTGGTGCGACGCATGCCCATGAGATCTAGAACTCCAACAGCCACATGGCAATCCCAATCTGGACCAACTTGGTCCAGATCTCGTGAAGGTCACCAAACCCAAGCATCGCATTATCAACGTCGGAGCTCATAAGGGTGAGGGAGGCAGCATCTTCCATGTCCTCGGCGCTCAATTCCAACGATTTGGCATAGATCAGGGCAACCAGATTGCCTCGCACCATGGCCATGATGCGGTTGACGATGTGCCAGTAGATACCAGATGAGATCTGCAGCGCGACGTTAGCGAGCGAGGGGAAATGCAGCAGATCTGGGGGTACCGCCATGCCAGTAAACACGAGCGTGTAAGCCCCAATCAAGCCATAGCCGGCATTTTTGGAAACTTGAGTCACGGGCTCTGTCACGAAGTCCACAGCGCGATGTACCATAAGGGGCCGGGAGAGGGTGAACGCAACGAGAAACGCACGAGGCACAATCGCGGAGAGGATCCACCATTTGAGGGTGGCAATGAGGGAGATCAACGGGGCGTTGGGTTTGTGCTTATCGTTGGCTATGTGGTTCATCGGCATTATCCCGGGCCTCGCGGGGCGAGGGCGGAACTTACCATCTCTCCAGCGCTTGAAGAATTGGCCATCCAGCTTGCCACCGCGCAGCTCGTCAGGGATAGGATCGAACTCCCCAAGGGTAAGACACCCCGAGACCCGCGCCACAGCATAGGATTGACCCAAGCAAACATGGCGCGCGCCAGGATCCCGCTTCGGACTTCTGGGGAGCGGGCTGCTCCGGGTTGGGCGACCCCGTTGTGCTTACTCCGTGACTCCAGGAAAAGAATGACCACGCGCCGGCCCAGGCAAAATGCAAACAAGTAGACCAGCTCGGAGCCGTAGCCAGCCAACACCAAGGTGCGCGTTCGAACGGCGTCACAGACGATAGACATCACCTGATATATGGCCAGCATGGCGGAGGGGCGAAGAGAGCAGGTGTGTTCGGCGCATATGAGGAAGCCAACTGTCACGGCTCGCCCCTATCTCGCTTAGAGCCACTTGGGGCTCGGCCCCCTGACACCACAGGGCCTCGCTTGCACTTGCCCCTGGCCAGTCTCCTGTATCTAAAGCGCTGCTTTCCTTCCCTTCTTCTATCTGTAGCTTGTTCTCTTCGTTATAATAATTGATAGTCGTTCACACCTTTGAGTCCTTCTTCCTGAGATCTACGGATCGAGATCCCTGTCCGCCTTGAGTTGTTACACTATACTTAGCAATTGTGTTTTTGTCAGGTTCTGTACTGGTATATGTAATAGGATAAGCTTTCTGACATGCGACATCGGATATTGTACCTTTTTGGCCCGCTTAGTGCTGTGGTAAAGCTTATCAACCCTGGCATCTGACAGTTTTGTACAAGTCGAAACCAGCCTCGAATAACTTCAGGATCCTCGCATTTAGTTTTTTGATAGTCATATTTTCGATTATACCGCGTTTTGATTTCAGCATGTCGATTTATAAACCGGTATACCCAATTTTTCTCTAGTCGCGGTTTTGTGGGCAACGCGTCTGTAACACGGTCCGTAAGCAATAATTCAGCCGTTTCTTGAATTAGCTTTTGTGTAGCTGATATTCCACGCGTATCCATATTAATAATCCATTGTATAAGGGTCAATTTTTCAGTTTCGGCCAGTTTGCGTTGAGTAGACGTAGAATCAGATCGAGCAAGAACTGTCACGATCATGGATCATGTGACCTAGATGGCTTGGCACGACCCCTCATTTCTATCATGATCGCGCACAACAATTGCTTTTCCTCTTTAGTTTAGTATTCTCGTAATAGAACCACCTTACTAGCCGCCTCACCAGGCCAAAGGATTGGGCTTTCGTGACAAGAACTTTTTTGCGTCGGCGCTTTAAAGTCGTTCGCGGGGCATCGAATGCGCGTGCAGCGGCCTGCACACTTCGAACCTGGCCTTTTCGATAAGCTTGAAGTGCTAGAGCAATACGCCCTTCTTTATTCTCCATATTAAGGGGTTGGTTGTTGAGCAATATCGAGTTCAAGGTTGAAGATGGTGGTGGGTGGCAGGGATCCGGGCCACTTAATGATAAGGGCCACTTGACGGTGAGCTCAAGTGAAGCGACTAACGATTTTTGGGTTAGGGTAAAACGACTCCGCTCCGGAGGCGATATCTAACGAACAGATAGCCCTTGTGGGAAACGCGAACGCATTCTCCAACAAAGTTGACCATAAACATTCCTCCTCAGTCATGACTTCAAATTACCCTCTCCCATCCAAAGCGTCGTTATTGCAGCAGTTCGTAGGGAAGACATTATACGAGATACCCCTCCCTGCTGCTGTAATTGATAGAGCGGTGGTAAAACGAAACTGTCAGCGCATGTCTGATGCTCTCGAAGACTGGGACTTTGACCTCGTTCCGGCGGTGAATATCCACAAGGTGAGGACAAACGTCATCCATTTCATCAACCTAGCTGCTCGAGATATTTCTGGGACGCTTTCAAGCTTTGAAGAGGTCGCAAAATTCGGTCCACGGTACTGTATTGAGCTTGAAGAGATGCAGCATCTCTCGTACTCAGAATGGTTTCATGGAACCGCTTCCCCTACTGGGTTCCCGGACTAGGAAGCACTTCGCAAATCTAAACATTTGAAAATCAGTGCTCGCAATAATAGTTGGTAGACGACAGAAATCACCCGTCTTCAAATAGGAGAGGATCCTGAACAAGTGCGAGTTCTCGTGACCACGCTCTCTGAAGCAGAAAATCTTTTGCCGCTGTTGCTGGAGCATCAGAAGAATGGGAAGCAGGTAAACGTAAGCGCTGCACCATTATATTCGGAATAAGTTGGTAATGGCAAAACCTGGCAGGTCCTTTATGGCGTCCCAGTAGCCCCATCGCAAGTCGAGCGAATCGCAAATCTGGCCAAAATCCTCGGGCGAAGAGGAGGAAATATCCGGCTTCTAGTACAACACGCTTCACAGATCCCACTCTTGCAACAAATTGCTCAACTTGGAGGATATCCAATTTATGTTTATATCAATGTAGATGTCAGTGGAGGCAGTGAAGCAGACGTTACCGGGGTTCGTCCTGGGAGTCAAGAATTCCAAGATCTGTTCACCCATATGGAGCGGATCATCATGCAAGAAGGGCCAGTGTCTCTTATGCTTCCAGGGTTTTACTGTCATCATGAGAATGACCGTTGGGTCTCCTCCAAATTGCTTGAGCCACTTAATGATCAGCTTTCAACTTTGCTCAACGTCGCCCCAGTTCAAGGGCTTAGATTTTCAGTCAATGCCTCACCCGCGATCCTGTATTTGTCCCAGGTCCAGACACGCGAGCCGGATGAGGATGTGAGAGCAGCTGTGGAAACTTTCCGGGAGACACTAGCTGGTGTAGTCAAAGTAGAAAGCTTGGTTGAGGTTCACGACAGCGCCTATCCTCTGATGGATCTGAATGCGATCTCCAGCCGGGAAGCTATTGGCTTTCGTCAAGAACCGCATTTACTTAATCCAAGCGATATTGCACTTACAATTCTCACTGAGGTTTCATGCGTATACACGAGGCGCGGACACGCTGGTGACTTACCCGAAGACGTCGACTGGGAAGAAGCGCTTATTTCCATTGGAAGTTCCGTATTGGGCCAAGGAGAAAGGAAACTCGACGTTGGAAAGGGTATGATCGCTCAGTGGAATATGACTCCTATGCCGCAACGTTCACTTGATGCTTACGACGGCTGGCGAGTAGAGACAGAACGAATTGCTCCAGAATGTAGCGTTTTGCGATGGCACGCACGAGGAGGTTTCGTTCAACCCCTCCGTCTTGGCCAAAGATTACGTGTGTATCCCAAAGATGCCAAGATGGCTAGTGAGAGCTTTGGATGGTATGTCGTGGTAGACTCCAGTAGATTGGGAAGGGAGGATGAGATTGTAGACATTTTTGTGAGATGGAGAGGATGAGCAGTCATATCACAATCGAGAGCAGAATATTTGACAGTGGCTGCGGAGAAATGATTGCACGCACTAGTGACACCATCCCAATACAGGCGCTTGTGATAGCTGTTTGTAAGGTATCAAATACGAAGATTCTAAACTAAAGAGAAAAGGTGCAACTACTGCTGGAACTGCCCTTATATAACCATGACCAGTTCCAGACTCCTAGCTAGGCGAACCAATGAGCGTTCGCGGTTGTCACGCGACATCTGTCAGTGCATGCTAGAAATAGTCAGTGTGTCGTGCACGTGATCTCGAGGACCGGTGACAAAATCAGCAATACGACACGTTAGTGAATGCTGGCTTCCAAAAAGAAATCCGCGAAGTACAGACCGTTAACTCCGGACTTGCTCTTTGCCCAACTTCTCTTGCCACACGAACTACTCTAGTCACGTGGATTCAAGAAATCCAAACTTTATTTCTCGCAGACGGAAACTGCTCCGTCGAAGAAGCACCAAACCTCAATAGCTACAAGCTCACTTCGGTCCCTAGAGCGTACACCGGCCTAAACGGAACTTCTGTAGCGAACATACCTGTCACAGCCGAGGCTCTGTCACAAGCACTTACATCTTCAATCGAGTTCTCCCCAGCATACGTCGGACAAACTAAAGAAAGCCAATCGGCTGACTACGATTACCCGACCTCTTGGATAGTTAGAATAAACTCGTCTATTTCTTTCCCTAAATCTTTAATATTGTTCGGCTGCAGAGCAACCGCCAGGCTTCTTCCTAAGAAAGTCAGTGTCGTACAATGCAGCCGGTGCTTTCTTTGGCACAACAAGCGTTCCTACGCACGCCCTCTTCGCTGCCGCCTTTGTGGCTCGATCGAGCACGTAGAGGATTCACACGAAGCTTGCTCGCCACACGCACACCAGTGCCCCCCTCGGTGTATACACTGCCATGGCCCTCATCCAGCGGATGCTCCCGAGTGCCCTCTTCGACCTAAGCCGGGCTCTCCTCTCCCCCCAAAAGCAGAAGTAGCCCGGCTCCGACAAGCCGGCTCAGCAGCCAGGCTACAACTAAAAGCCGCCCACTGCAAAACCAGCACGCCTGCCTCTCATCCCCCGAACTCCACTTATACCCCTGCTACAGAGCCGTCGGTGCAAATCCTTTGTAGCCAGCCTCCTATTCACACCGAAGCCACGGCACGCCAGGAAAGCTCCGCTACTTCTAGCGCAACTACTTCAACACTACCAGCCCCCAGCGCCCTCCAGGCACTACGCACTTTCCAGGCTACCAGCTCCCCCGTTCCTACCCAGGTTACTACTTCTGTACGAACCCGCCGCAAGCACACAACTACGGCTCCTTATGCTACAAGGAAAAGAAGCTTTGAAACTACCGCTATGGACCTTGACGCTGCAGAGCCGGAAACTGCGAGCCCAAGCAGCCAATTAGTCGCAGAAGCTTCTAATGCCAAGTAGACGCCGCCGCTCTCGGCCTCCGCTCACAATAATGCAAGTCAACGTGAACAGGTGCTCTACAAATCACGAAATTGCATTGAATTTAGCATTCTTAAACCAAATCGATATTCTTTTAATACAAGAGCCGTACATTTACACGCAAGACTTAGCTCGGCGAATTACAAAACGCCACGCTTCTTACGAATCCTTCTCTCCGATAGACAACTGGTCTACTGTTCCTCGAGTTCTCACTTACCTGCGTAAAGGCGTAGGGTTGAAAGCTGTACAGCTTCGACCACTGCAACCCAACGACCCCGGAATCCCCGACCTTCTGTTTCTTACACTGCTTACACCTTACAACCAAACTTTTCTTATTATATGTTAAATAGGTATTAGTGGAAGCTTGTGCTGTACGCAAGGTCTGCCCAAGTGCAGTAGTTCAGGGAGGATGAATTGACTTGATTGTAGAACTATTTGGAGGTCGCTCAGTGAAAGGGGTTTTACCCTTTCACTGATGACTAAGCTATTACATAAGGTATGGCCCCATGCCTTACGGGTGGGCTACACCACCAATTCTCAACATTATAAACAGTTACAACGCTCCTGTTAACGCTATTATGTCACGGTCCTCAATATCGCACCAGACGCCCATTGGTTCGCTTACCAGCTCGCCTATGGCGGTCACGTGGCCATGGTCTTTATGTTAGGGATGCCACAGCAACAGCTACACCTTTCCTCCTTAGTTTAGTATTCTCGTATTGAAGCACCTATACTACGCCCCATCAGGCTCATGGGATCGTGATCGTGACAGAAACCATAGTCGTCGGCAAACAGGTATGGTATCGTTCCGCTTTTACCAGTTTTTGTCGAAGTATGATTGGCATCGACCCACGCAAGACCAGTATCAAAGTACTTAGAATCGATCTCCGGCAGGCTATCACGCACCTTCCAAGAGTTTAACGTTGGAGCCTTAAACCCACTCACCTCCGGAATAATAGCTTGAATGCTGCCCCAAGGTGTAATCTTTGTTAGCAAAGCTTTGGAATTCCACACGATCTTGTTGATTTGTGCACTCGTGAAAACCTCGAGACTCATACGGCCGCCTTCAGAGTCCCCGGTTAGTGAGATTGTCCCGGAATTATTATCCAGTCGTGCCGACCTTACTAGTCGTGGACCAATGATCATCGCTTCAAGCAATTGATCAGCAATGCACGTGTTAGACTCACGTTTAGATGCTTACCTGTCCTATTAGTAGGCACTAAAGGGTCAGAATCTATACCAGGTACGAATGTTTTATAGGACACCTCTCGATCCATGATAATAACACGGACCTTATTATCGAAAGTAAGAACCGTCCGTCCAGTGTCTTGAACAAATTTGACGATGATGCCTTCGTTTTGACGACGGAAATTGATGTTTGAGCAACCGTCACATGTACCCACTAATCCTTGTTTTGCCTCTTTCAAAAAGAATTCGCCTGAAAGTCCTGTAGGCACCCATAGGGTTAAAACAGTCCAGTCGTCAACCAATACATAACTAAGGATCTCGGCGGTTGAATAAATCATAGTAGTCTTGGGTCCTGCATGGAAGTCTGCGACCAGGATTTTTGATTCGTAGCCATCAATGACCCCAGTGCTGTCATATCGGGGGACAGTGAAGTTCCCGACAGAAGTTTCAACATGCAGCTTGAATTCCTCAAATATATTCGAAGTAGGGTCGTTATGCCGCAGAATATAGAATCTTGCCTTGGTCTCAGGATTCAGTAGTGCTGTGGTAAAAAGAGCGGCGTTGTTGGTATACGAAGAGTTATTCCCTACACGTACGCTAAATCACATCTCATTGGCAACTCGGGTGAAAAGCCCAAAATTTTTTATTTCGTAACATTTACTACCAATGTTACGATCTTGTGAGATTGCCGCCGAATAGTCATAGCTGCTACCAAGAAATGGAGCTGCTAACCATCCCCAGTTCGTCCCACCATGCATCATGTACAGATTGAGGATTGTCATTCTCTGCGCGATGTTGTCGCGATAGTAGAAGTTGACAAATTTTGCATCGGTTTTGTTTTGACAACCCCCTGCAGGTCCATACCACGGGTTGAGGGCACCTCCTTGGAACTCTGGAGACATCGGCGGCTGATTTGGCGAAACAGCTTGAAAATGATCGTAGTAATTAAGTAGCGTGAATGATGGATTCGACGTACTACAATCACTTGGAATGCAGGACCAACAAGACGGCTAAAAACCAATTAGCACTCTTATCGCACCAGGCTAGCGCGTAACTTATATAACTATCTAGACCATATAGATCAACATTACCACCAGCTTCAACGGTGTCATAATCTTTTGACCATGACTTCCCATTTGTATTGGGCATATTATGCATTGTTGGAATCGTGACACCATTCTCGAGAGCTCTTGCTTCCAGCGACTTCATATAAGCAATTGGTCCTAGATTCGGTATCTTAGTGCTAACATTTTTCCATTGACTAGGAAACTCATTTTCAATTTGAAGCATCAATGCAGTGCCTCCCTCGGGCCTGGTCCACTGATACTTTGATGTGAGCCCAGTAACTGCATCCCAATATGGTCGATAGGCGTTTGTTCATGTCGACCCATTGCCCCCTCGAAGAAGACCGTATTGGCCATTCGTGGCCCACAGAGCAAGTCCGCCGGCAGAGGTCTCTGCATTGATATATGGCCCAGGACGTACAATTACGAAGATACCAATGTCTCGCGCCATTTCGAAGAATCGATCAAGATTGTGTGCACCTGACTCAAAGTCTGCCACATCTGGATACTGTGAGTGAAAACCCCAGTGGAAGTACACAGAAATAGCGCGCATCCCGGCCGCCTTCATCTTCTCCAGAATATCAGCCCAGAGCTCTGGAACGGGTACTTGAAAAGGGTGCATCTCGCCGCTGAAGATGAAAGGCCTGTGACCATCGATGATAAGACTGTAATGATCCCATCTTATCTTGCTTTGTAAGCCGTTGTCTTGAATCGGCCATGTTGGGTCTGTTTGTGCAACAGCTCCACGCCAACAAGAAAACCCCAGGAGATGCCAAGTAATAATTCGGAGAGCTTCATTGATAATCATTTTGAGTTAAGTAAGTTGACTTGTGTATGTATCAAACTGTAAAATTGGTCGTGATGATCAATATGGAGGATAAATCTATGGAGAAAGCGATACGCACGAAGGGTATGGTCTCCATTTATGTAGATCGCTAAATTCCTCCCGGAATGCCATCGTTGTACGGTGACTGGCATTTTTTCAAGCTCAAGACAAATTTGGGTTTGATAATGATTCTTTTCAGTATATCCTGGGTTCATCCTCGTATCCTCACCTTCTCGCATTACACTCTACCGAAGAGTTTGTGAGGTAAGTGGCTCAGTCGGTACATATATATACGGGTGGGACTGAAATGTAAACTACGAAAGCCTTGGCATATGCTACCTTAAATTTAAGCGAGCCGATAACTAAACGATTTGGCCACTGTTTATGTCACGAATCCAAACCCTGGCGCTATAAGCTAATAGGGAGGTTCTTTTACGAGGATTCTAAACTAGGTCAAGCATGGGGAACGCGTGCCACTAGCCCTGAATGGGAAAGCATATCCGAACGATCATGTGGTAAACCGTGACATTTTACTGACCAACTGATCGCGAAATAAAAAAGAGGACGTGTGTATATTACTTCGATTAAGCAACGATTAAAAGGCTTAATTTTTTTTAACAACATGATAACGACAAATCTGTCAGGCACATGAGTGTCACGTGTCAAGGGATAATAAGGGTTCGGTAGAGGCTCCAGTGGAACGGAGGGCATAAGTAGGAGGTTCGGAGTGTAGTAAAAAGGGTAGAGATTAGTCTTCGTATCAATAGGAGCTGATTCGTGCCACACTACTCCAGTACCCTACAATGTTGAATGCATCACCAGTTTTATTTGAAATACAACAAAAGCATTCCTCGATTACGTTCTTCATTAGGATCTTAATGCATATAACTCAAGCCGATAGCATATATAAAACCAAGTTGGCATATCTTCCATTCTTGGCCGCACCATCAAATTACAGTAGCTGGTAGCGTATTGTCAGGAAATGGCTTACGTATGGGAGCCAAAGAGCTAGAATATCTGTCTTACACATATTTACGACTTAGAACTGTGGATAATATCATGATCGGTAACGCTCCCACAAGCTTGTATTCTATCGCCGTGATACCCTCGCAGATCCTCTAACCAAATACTCCCTATTTCTGACACGTATGCAGAGTAAAGTTGCTCATGTGACACCATGATTGTTACAAAGAAGTTAATGAATTAAAAAGCGAGACGGCAGACCTTTTCAAGGACATCTCAAGGTGACCTCGTTAACTGCAAATGAAGCCCTATATCATCTTCTGCCTTAATTCAGTGGCAGAATGATCTTTCACAGGGATTCACTTCCGCTGGAGTTGTAGGGGAATAGTTGTAGAATACTACTAAAATAGTAAATATAATCTGAAAAAGTACTGACATCACTCAAATCCATGCTTTGCGTTGTCCTGGGCGGTAATGTTTTAATGCTAATTTAAATATATGCTCATCTAACTTGAACCAGAAATCGCCAAGTTCGGTTTTTATTCGTGCGATTATAACCTAACCCTTGACCTGGCCAAATCCCAGGCATACTAGGACCAAGAATTTTAAACACCTGCTAATGCATCATATATCCGGATGGCGCTTTTTTAAATAGCCCATTGGAGCATTTATTGAACGAACTTATTAGCCTTCTAGAAATAGGTACGTTCATCCGCAAGAAGCTAACGACGGTGTAACAAAAAAGACGGCAACAGGAGGGATTGTAATACAGGTAAGAACATGTGACTGGCGATGCAGCTGTAATAGTGATGTATCGATATCAAGAGTAGGCCTTCTAATTCATGTAGAAAACTCAAGCTTGCTGTAAGGTGCTGGAGTAGTGTGGCACAAGTCAACTGCAATTCTGATACAAGACTAATCTCTACCCTCTCTACTACGTCCCCGAGTCCCCTACTTATACCCTCCGTACCCCTGGCGGCTCCTCACGTGCCCATACATGCCCAGCATCATGGCTCTTACCGAGCCGCTCCTTGCCCCTTTAGCACGTGACATACTGGCACCTGACACTTGCCTTCCTCCAGAAGGTTAGAACTTTGCCTTATATCCTTTGTTCCCCAACTGTTCTGTATTTCTTACTTACAGAGTTACCGAGTTTTAGACTTCAGTATTCCTGGACAGTATTCTGGCAGTCGGAGTCCACGACAGTCTAGGTTATATGCCTTCGTAGTGGCTGCAAACCTGTGGCCGCAAGTCTTCGGCTGGCAACCATCTGGCTTCCGTTGCCTTGATGGTTTGCTTACAGCTTGTAACCGACCCTAACTGTTACAATCACTCAGGAAAATCAATGCAACCCAAATCTAGTCGACCAGAAGCTTACGTCTAATACTAGCTCTAGAGGCGTAATCCGCAAGGCATTGCTAACTAAGGAAACAATACGTCGCCCAGCGAGCTAAAGGATCCTATATAGCTTCCATGTGTCAACCAGAAGCTTCTTTCGATTTATCCTTTGCTGCCCAGGTGACTAATCCCCAAAAGGATGACATTACAGCTCTTAACAAGCGTATTAAATGGCAGATCGACAATTCAATTAGAAGCTTTACATATGTACTACTTGACCCTAAATTACTCCGCCTAATCGTATTTACAGATGAGTCGTTCGCCAACAACAAAAACCTTTCATTACAAATAGGCAACGTTGTAGTATTGGCAGACGCGGCGCATAAGGCTAATGTTATCCACTGGTCTTCAGTCAAGTGCAAAAGAGTAATAAGAAGCGTACTAGCTTCTGAACTCTACGCAATGGTCCATGGACTCGACATTGGCGCTACTGTTCAAATAGAGGAAGAAAGTCACGTGGCCTTCAGAGAGTATAGGGCAAATAAGTATCAATTGCTGAAGGTTGTAGAACCTAAACTACAGGAGATAATCCCTCTACTTATAGAGGTACGATACTCACATGTCATCACACTGTTGCCTACCGTTGCCTACCGTTGCCTACAGGTGCCTACCGGTGCCTACAATAGACTAGGTATGATCCTAAGACCTAGCCTGTTCAACAGATTCGGAAGGGAGCTGTACGTCGATTGTATTGATGTCGATGACGTTGAGGTCCATGCGGTCGTGATTGTTGTGATTGTCAGGCTTCGAATAAGGCTGGCTATGGCCATTCGACGTCGACGAAGAGAAAGGAGCAGAGGATCGGCTGGCTAGCTGCTGAACAGTTTGTACGAATTTGGGGTACTTACGAGGAAGATTTAGCTGTTGCGCGAGTCGATTTCGTAGAGTACTGTTCAGGCCATTTCTAAAGTAATTGATCTTGTTGACATCTTGCCACTCCTGGCCATGTGCTTCGTAGAGAGTACGCTCAAACTTGGCCACGTAAGCATGAAGTGAGTTGGTATTTTGCTTCAGAGTCAATAGCTTATCCTCAGCTTCTTGCACTTTGTTGGGATCAAGTCAATCACGCGATCGCAGAGCTTCAACAGCCCGTCGAGGGGATAGCCAATTTGTTTATTAATTTGAGAGTGAGACTACCCGATCGAGTGTAATAGCTGGTAACCGCGTGTTGGTCTCGAGTCAAGTCGGGTGCCTTTAGCTGGCGAATAGGAGGATGAGGGACAGGCCCTAAGGAGGGCTCTGGCAAGGGTAGAGGAGGGTTTAATATAGCTGCCACTGTGAATACTGAATTGGGATGAGAACATTGAAAAATGTAAGTAAATTTGATGTTTTGGGCGTGCTACGGTATTAGGATAAACGAAACGCCTCCCTGCTAGCGTTGTAACAATACTTAGGACCTGTACCTTCGGAAGGGGATGATGAAACTCTTTGCCAAGACCACGAAAATGATAACCCCTGCTAAATGCCTGTCCGTTTTGCTCCGTCTACAGGCGATTTTTCATTTTTTTCAAGTTTGTTTAATGCTCCTCATAATGAACACACTGACACTCGACACAATCACACTCAGTCCCACACTCACACCCCCTCGGTCCGGGCTGTGGCCGCAGATTTCGCGGCGTGAAGACAAGGCGGCACGCGTCCCGCCGGGAACGGAACCCGTTAGCCTCGAACGGCGCCATGGACAGCGGAGTAGTCTCAGGCGCGACCGATAGGCGGAACGCGCGGACGACCGCCACCAGGATCATGCGCATCTGGAAGGTGGCCATGTTGCCGCCTGGGCAGCGACGAGCCCCAATCCCGAAGGGCGCAAGGCAACGACGCCGCTCAGTATTTAAGTCGGAGTCGCCGTTTAGCCAGCGCGCCGGGTCGAACTCGTTGAAGTTGGGGAACAGGTCCGGCCGCTGCCGACTGAGCGAGAGCGACTGCGTTGTCACGACGGTGCCTGCGGGGATGTAGTAGCCTAGGATGTCAAGGCCGCCTTCAGGCACGACGCGGCTACCCGTTAAAGCCACCGGCGGGCGGAAGCGCAAGCCCTCTGTGATGCAGGCGTTGAGCAGCTTTAGACTCTCGAGGTCCTTGAACCCCTCGACTGACTGGAGCTCCTCATGCATGGCCTCGACTAGGCTCGGTTCCCGGGCGAGATAATAGAAGATGAAGGCTAGTGCCGATGACGTAGTCTCGGTGGCGGCGAGGATCTGACCGGCCATCTCGGCGCTAATTTCAGTCTTACTCTCTCCGAATCGCCCGTGCTTCATATTCTCCATAAGCAGATCGTATACCGCGGACACGTCGCTATTTCCTGCACCCTTTTCGGCCTCCTCAACAATTTCTTTACCGAGATAGAACAAGTAGTCGCTGGAGCGAACTCGAAAGGCAGCACGGCGAAAAGGGCTCAGCTTCAGCCATGCGAAGAGCCATTCAGGAAGGCAGAGGCGCCACACAACAAGGAAGTTGTACTCGCCGACAACATGGGGGAAGTCTCCCGGCTCCAGATTCGCCTGAGAGCCGGCCATGACAACCTGCGAGTTCAGAAGCGTCACGATACGTAAATGATAGACAATGTCTTCTGGACTCCTACCCTGGGATGCACCCAGATTGACGATCATTTGCATGATGTTCTTCTCGAACGTAGGCTGCCAATGCCGAAGCGCCTTGGTCGTTGTCGCCACCATGATGGGGCGGCGGCGCGAGCGAGCGACCGGGTTCTGTGGGTATGTGACTGTCCAGTCGTGGCCGCCGATGCGCAGCGCCCGGATGGCCTTAGGGGCCGTGTCGAGGTCCTGTCTCATGAAGAGGGTCTGCACGGATTGCACATTGTTGACGAGGACCATATTCGGCGAGATCCGCACTATAGGTCCGTATTTCGACAGAAGACCGTCAGCTTCGAACGACAGCCGGCCGTGCCATCTCTGCCAGCGGATCCAAAGGGAACTCGCAGTCGGAAACCGGGGGCCTGGGATCTTTGAGAGGACGTGGAGCTTAGACCGGTATATCATCTGGCAGGTTTTGAATAGGGCAAATACGGCCAGCATCGCCAGTGCCGTGCTCGTCGACGAGGCCGTCAAGAGGATAGTCTCCAGCATGTTGAAGTGCTTCAGTTGCAGTAGAGCTGACGTTTAGCGAGATCGAGAAGATGTTGCCTTAACCTGTGAATTTAACGCGGGAGTGTCCGCTCCTCCTCTGAATGGCCGCCGTCCTTTATTTTATATATGAAAATGCGCAAAAGCTACTCCTAGATCATTGGTGTTTGTTTCCTGTTTAGGCTCGGGGGGTGGCTGTTCCGTGGAGTGATTCGTGCATCAAAAAGCGTACATTGTACCAGATCCAGAATTAAGGTTTTTTGGGGGGTCTGTCTAAGGTTAGATCCAGCCCTGTCCAGGGGCAATATCAAGAAAGGTCAGATCCAATCCCAATGGAGCACCCCGGCTCATTTCTGGACAATGGTTAAACTCGAGTCATTGAAGTTGTATTTAGCCAGCGGACATGGTAATTATTCGGACTCGAATGATAGTGGAAAGTGGCCGTGGTCGCTACAACTTCATGGCCACCCTGACAGCCGTGCTTGTCGCTCTCTTCTTCTATTCCGTTTATCATATTGACCACGGCTGGTCACTTGTCAATGCTAGTGTCACGGCCCTGGCCTTATCTCGCTTAGAGCCCTGGGTCTCAGCCCCTGACACCACATGGCCGACTCGCTTACACTGGCCCCTGGCCAGTCTCCTGTATATAAAGCGCTGCTTTCCTTCCCTTCTTCTATCTGTAGCTTGTTCTCGTAACAATTGATAGCCGTTCATTCCTTTGACTCCTCTCTGAGATCTACGGATTGAGATCCCTGTTCGCCTTGAGTTGCTATAGTTAGCGTCCAAGTCTTCACTGGCAGCTGCGGCACGGCGTCCTAGATCAACCTTTACCTCATCTCGGCATTAGTGCCGTGTCCACTGGCGTTTTAGCATCTTCCAACCTCTTTATGCAAATTCTTGTTGCGCCAACCTATTAAGACATGGATAAAGCTTATTCTTGCCGCTGCTGGCCTAAGATTGGAGTCTAGTGCTGGGATACCCTTTTTTACAGCTTGTGGATCAAATCAGCTTTATGGACTCTATTTGCTATCACGGTGTCAAGTAAGGCACTCGCCTAGCGAAAAGAGCCTGACACAGGCACTCGTCGTGAAAGAGAAAAGAACGACGCTGGCAAGCACTGTCTTGTAAAGCATAGCATGCGCGAAATAACCCTAGGTAGGTATCGCCTAATGGCCATAGGGCCATAAGCAGTTGTAGGCATCCTTCCACGTGTCTGTTTGAAGGAAAGGAGGAAAGAAGAGAGTGTGGGCGTGGGCCGGTTGGGAGATTCTTAGCAGATGACGATGAGAAAGGGTCAACAATGCAATTACAGCAGAAAATATGGAGGGTCATGAATTCATGAGCCATTACTAAAAAGTGGAGGGGGACATGATCAGAAAGCTTGATTTTTTACTAAAGTCAGGACCCAGTATGGGTATACACGTAACGCCGAACAGGAAGTTGGGTAAAGGGCCAAAAAAAAGTAAGAAAAAAACATGTCACATAGTACGGACCACATATGTAAGTCGCTGGAGTGGTGTGGCACCAATCAGCTCTCGTTTATACGAAGACTAATCTCTACCCTTCCTACTACGTCCCGAGTCTCCTACTTATACCCTCCGCACCCCTGGCGACTCTCCCTTCGTGCCCATACATGCCAAGTCTCAGAGCCTTTACCGAGCCCCCCTTATTGGCCCTTAGCACGTGACATCATGGCACTTGACAATCAACATAAGAAGGGAAAAGGAGAATCCATCCTATTCCCAGCGCCTACATGGGCCGCTACAGATAGGGCAATTTATTTGCAGAGAGATTGAGTTGAGAAGTGTGATCTACATGGCAGCGCCTGCAAATAAAAGACCCTACCAGCAGTGGCATTCTTTATGAGAATAAGTGGCCGGAGGTAGTACTGTGCATTGGCCATTGCGAATCAGTAACAGGACAATTAATCTGAAAACCGCACCTCCATGCCCTAATCCATATCGTTTATCATCATTAATTCGATTGTCTATTAAGGCCATTTTAGTGTAACAATCTGTTTTTAGTGCTTGTCAATGCTTCGCTACACTTCAAACACACACACACTGTGACTACCCAAGCGTTTTTCTTTGTCTCATTTCATTTACAATGACATTGTTCTTTTTTTACTATACCAGCGTCCTCTGCTTTTTAGCTCAACCAAAAGCCAGCTGCTGTTCTATAGCTACCACTCTCTCTGCCCAAGCCATGACAGCATTCTTCAAATTCTGCATTGATTCATTTGTCTTCTATCTCACAGGAGTATCCGCACCTGTGCCTTTTCCTTTGATTCCCTGGAGCGATTCACTTGTTCCTAGAGATTGATCCAAGCGACTGACCCCAAGCTCTGAATACTTCTTCAATGCTGCCCAATCAATGACTCCATCTGGCCGCTTTTCTGCAATAGGTTTGACCCAAGTATCGTCTCGCACAAAACTAGACTCAATATCATCAGTCAGACTCAATATACTATCGGATCCGCTACCATCCACATAGCGATAAAGGCTCAATCTCTGGCCGGCTTGAGTATCCGAGATGCCCACAGATTTGATTTTGCCTCTCCAGCTGATGATACCCGAGGTACCTGCCGGCACAGCAACCTTAAGTACCTCAACCTTACGGTGTGTAGTGAGTGTGCGCATCCTAGATACTTCAACCTCAAATTTACCGAGCTTGGTCGCAAAGCCACCTCGTGCATACTCCAGCCATTTCGTGAGATGGGGATCAATAGTCCATGTTCTTCCTAATGGAGAGTTTAGGTTGATACCGATGATTCCTTGCATCAGGACTGTGGTAGGTCCCGCTGCCCAACCATGAGCATGAGAAGTTCTGGCAGGCTCTCTAAATGCCGGATAATGAATATAGCCATCAGTGCGATACCCTTCAAGCAAAGTAGAGTTCGTCATTCCGGGACCATCAAGCATGTATCCCCACATTAACTCGATGAGCTCAACCGCCGCATCCGAGTTGCCGGCTGCAATATGTCCGAGAAGTTCAAATGAAGAAGCGAAAGGGGAAATGACATTCGGGAACTCTACAGCAGGAGCACCGACTTTAACCCAACGCTTGCGAAGGTTCTCTGAAACGTTAAAAGCATGGAAATGGGGAGAGATGGAGTTTGATAAGAGAGCCCACGAATTACCATCTTGTGGCAAAACCTTATCCACTCCATTACAACCCCGCTCCTCATCATTATCTGAAAAGAGGCCATCCTGTTCACAATAAAGTGAAGCGATGCCTTTACTGAGCGCATCTCTAGTATTTTTCCAGACTGCTAACTGTTGTCTGCTTTTCTTATCAAGCCAGGTAGAAAGAATAATAGAATTTCCCAATGCTTCGTAAAGAAGTGCGGAAGCCTCAACATTCCGCCCTCGCATTCCAGGACGGATCCAGTCATAAGGAGAAGTGACATAGAGGAGGTTATGCTCATCGACCTTCCTGATGCTTATCTCTAAAGCACGAACGTAAGCAGTCCACCTATCCCGCAGCCACTCCAAATCTCCGGAATACAACACATACAGATATGTGCCAATCAGTGTATGAAGGTGGTACGTATCACTGAATGCACTGAATTTTCCTACCAGCGGTAGTCCAGCATATGGCATAGATCCATCAGCAAGTCGATGGTCGTATATTGTGTTCAACGCATTTCTCACGGCAAGCATATCGTAGGTAGAAACTGCGATTCCAGGTATAGCGATTGTCATATCACCAGGCCAGACGACCCGATCTCTTTTAGCTCCATCTGTAGTAACCGTGGAGCCGTTAGCGATAGTGAAATTAGAGTACCAGCTTCCATCTGGTGCCTTGTTGTGATCGATATGTCGGTTATAGGATATAAGCGCGCTCCCCTCCCGTGGATCCAGTGTTGAAAGCTGAAGAGTATATGCTCCAGCGTACCAGACACGATTCAACAGAGATGAAGAGCTATCGAAGTATCCAGTATATGCTCGCCCGTTTGGGTTCGAGGGAAATGATGTGCAGTTCACAAATACTCCAGATATAGTCACCCGTGGTTTACGAGAAGCCTTGCTCCTTTTGGAGTCCATCCACCCAAAAACCTTCTGCTCAGCCAGTTCATACCAGGATACCACCTCCTGGTGGAGACCCGTTCTTTGTGGTGCTTTATGGCCCTCATGCCAGAAACCTTCTTCAGTTTCGTGTTCCGGCATAACAACTGTTAAATATTTGAACCCACCACGGTTGTAGCTCGCCGCCACACAGTTCGTTCCATTACGCTCTACGGAGAAGTATAAGGCGAGATCTCGATCACGTGCCTCATCTGTTGTATCAGATTCTCGGCCAGCGAAGAAAGAAGACTCGGAATATGTCAACGCTAAATAGGGCTCGTTCGTGAAACTTTCTACGTCGAAACAAACTCTTCCACAATGTCAGCGAAACAGTAGTCTCAGGAGACTAGCGTCAGCCTACCTGCCAGCGATATTCTCTCCAAATTCAAGTGTGATGAGGCCTCCAGGACCCATTGACCATGAAGCCCCGCCATCGATATGGCCATTCTCCAACGATGTTGCTTGCCCAGTGACAGCTCCTTCGTAGTTGAAGACCTTGACCGGTACAATATGCGATTTGTTGATCGGTGCGCGTATATTGTTCTCCCATGGACCGGGGAACAAAGTATTGAGCGGTAAGGACTCGTAGTCTGGACCATGAGTGAATGCGTAGACTGTTGTAACAGCTGCCACAAGAGCAGCAATCTGACAGAACTGCATTGCTGTGGAAGGGATATACAAGCAAACTAATTAATACATATGTAGAGCAAGTAGCTCTTAAATAAGAGAGCTTGTCGGGGCTTTGTGTTGTGTTGATTGGGAGGATGGTATTATTGCATGCAGCTTTTAGGCGGGGTCCTTGGGGAGCAAACCCCTGCTAGCGCTTTTTTTTAAGTGGCTCCTTGTCATGAGTAGTCTTGTCACGAATAGTCTTGGCACGAGCTATCGTGTTGGTGCTTCCAAGGCACTAAAATGCCAAGGCTTCATAAGTCCCTATTTCCTACCTAATAGGGGCCAGGGTTTACGAAGTTGGATGTGTGGTCATGCAAGCAAAAGCCTCATATGTACCACCACCTTGGCCACTGTTATGTACGCGGGCAGGAACTCAACATTTCTGTCACAAAAGGCAGTTCATTTGAGATTTGCAGGTGGCTGGGCTTATTAATTGTTTGTTTCTGTTTGTACGTAGATCAGATTAGCTAGCTAGTATCGCGTGATTCTATCACGTGATCTGGGATGGGTATATCCTCATCCCACTTTACAGACTACAAACAATGAACCACATTCAACCTAAGCATACCACGTATAACGTTACGTGGTCTGCCACAGGTAGAGTGATACTTCTTGGTTATGATAACTTGTAATTGCTCAAGTCGGTACTTACACCGCGATATGCGTATAATACATCCATGTGGTCCGAGCGTCGCGGGGTATGAGATTTACGTGACCTTTGCTGTGTGCATAGAAATAGACACCAACACTGATGTGCCTACAAAGGACATATCTATTCTGGACATATACTGTAATTAAAAAAATATTTTCAGATCCTTGGGTGACCAGGAGAGCTTCACTTTACCCAGTGGGTGTTCTAGTTTGGTTGCCTACCCACAAATCACTGTAGTTGCCTTATCAATGTGAGTGATTTTATGCATGCTTTGAACTACATGGTTCTTATTTACTCTCGCAGTCCTCTACACTTAGCAAAGAGATCACTAGATCAATTTGACAAGCTTAACATAACATTGTTGTGGTGCATGTACCAGCTTGTCAATAGCTTGGTAACCACTTAACTCCGGACACTTATGAAGCTCAAAGTTCCAAACAATCAAGGTAATAAACAGTTTTATCTCGACGTAAGCTATTTTGCGTCCATAGCAGCCGCGTTCTCCGAGACCAAAGGTAAGCAGCGGTCCTGCAGCCGCATCGAACACCTTCTGACCGTCTTCTTCTGTAAGCCATCTATCAGGATTGAAAATCACCATATTCTCAGGATCCCAACTGCAAACCTTCTCTTTGATTGCAAAGTAAGCTTGGCTACGCTGCGAATCGTCGATATGGAATGCAGCAGAGAAGAGACTAAGTCCGTTGCCCATGAAGAAAACCTCTGTACCCTTCGGAATATGATGCCCAAGTATTTTAGTATCGACTACCGCAGTGCGACCAATAGCTGCCTCGGTAAGAGAGCAACGAAATATCTCTTCTACTACAGCATCCCTGTAGTGAATTGTTGTGTTAGTGATCTCTTGAGCGGTTGGTTGTCTTTTCTCCACTACAGCATCGGCATGTGCAAACTGAAGTTCTGATCGCAGCTTGTCTTGCACATCTGGGTTGTCAGCCAGGAGCTTGAGAGCCCATGTTATCGAGGTCGATGTGGCATCGTGGGCGGCAATGAGTAAGCTAAGTATCTATCCAGGTCAGTAATGAACGTTTAGAGCGGTAATACGTTATGCTGTAATACCTCGTCGTAAATACCCCGTGAATGAAGTGCTGTTACTCTTCCTTCCTTTTCTGCCAATAGGATCTCTCTGCGTAAAATATCATCTACTGCGCATCTGACATCGCATTCCTTTTCCAATTTCCCCTTGAATCTTTGCAGAGCTTTCTCTATCTCTTCTTTAATGAACTCTTCTTTAACACTAAATGCATTCTTCATGGCGGACGTTTGTCTCAGAGCCCAATGAGCGAGCCTTGGCACTGGTGATTTAAGGCTTGTCTCTATACTTTGCGTGAATGCGATAATAGACTGGATTGCTGACGGGCATGGTGCACGTGGCAGTACCACTTCTGCATCTTTATGATTAGGGAGATCCACTGCTTTGATTGGTGAGTAAAATTCCAATTGAGTCTTTGTTGTGCTATTTGAGGAATCTGCTCCGAAAACAATAGTCCATATTGCGTCTAGAGCAGCTCGGTTTATGTCGTATGCAGCAGCAAAAGGATGTCCTTGAGCAAGCCTCGACTTTTGCTGCCAAAGTTGTAAAAGGTCCAAGTAGACGTTATAAATGTGTGGAACGGCTACGTTATGGAGAAATCCGATACCCATAACGCCTTGTATCCATCGGCGATGTCACTTGAATCGATCATTGGTTCTCATAAATATATGACTTTCAGGCATAACCCCCCCAGAAACGTTCCCAAGCCAGTCTGACTTATCAAACTCCTTCGTGCGCCGCACTAGAACATCTTGAGCTTCCCGGAAATCGGTAATAACGACCCAAGGCTTTCCTAACGGGCGAATAAAAAGCTGTATAATTGGAGGTTGAAGTTTGATATTTTGTGCAGTCATCCAGTCGTAAAGCTCATTTGTTTTGGCCGTGCGCTTGACCATAGGACCTATGTCACCAAAAAGAGATCCAGCTGCCTCTTTGTTGTACGGTATGCCGGGAATCGGCTTTGGTAGTGCCCAACGGTAGCATAGATATAGACTGATAATAATACTGCCAAGCCATATGATATAAGCAGGTAGATTGAAGCCAAAGATCGAGAACGAGAAAGATCCATCCATTGAGAAGACTATGTTGTAATATTCACTGCAGTTCGTAGATGTTCCTCGAAACAGCAGAAATCAACGGCCAAGTTGATGAGTAGGTGAGGTAGAAGAAATTTCCCGTCCACAACATGGTACAGATATACTTGTACGCACTCCTTGCACCTTTCGTACCCATCGTGCCTTTAATACCCATCGTGCCTTTTGTACCTCACCGTGGTATAGAACCGTCATAACAAAAGGTAGACCTAATTTAAGTTTCTCTTGATATCTGGAGCATTCAAGGTGAATGATTGATTGGAAAGCGTAAAGAATGGAAGCTGCTGATTGGTCGACTCCATAACATTTTCCAACCCCAGTGGTTTTTCTGTACCCCCACCATCATACCTACACAATACCATAATACATCCGCAACACTTCTTCAAATGTCTCAAACTGAAGGTCGAATTGCTTTAGCTATTCAAGCTTTTCAAAAGGCTAATTCCAAATCCTTAAAGCCGCTGCAGTTACACACGATGTAGCATACAGAACAGTGCATCGACGCGTTCAAGGAATCAAACCACAACGCGGCTTACGGTCTCTAAAGTGTAAACTTACTTCGACTAAAGAATCAAGCCTCGAACAATGGATATTATGTATGGATGAACGTAGATTTGCACTTCAAATTAATACCGTACGACAAATGGCTAATTTTCTTTTGTAAAAACGCGACGATTCGAGCTCTGATGTGCCAGAGCTTTTGACTGTTGGCAAAAATTGGATATATATGTCACGGTCCTCAATATCGCACCAGACGCCCATTGGTTCGCTTACCAGCTCGCCTATGGCGGTCACGTGGTCATGGTCTTTATGTTAGGGATGTCAGGAATCGGCTTACGTAAGTAGGCCAAGGAGCTAGAAATCGTTCCCCTTCATTTACAGCTCAGAACTGTAGATATCACCATTAATGAATAACGCTCATACAAGCTTGTACCTCCATCACCGTGATACCCTTACAGACCCCCTAATTGATCCCCCTTGCCTGATAAACCCTATTTCTGACAAGGGATGCCACAGCAACAGCTACACCTTTCCTCCTTAGTTTAGTATTCTCGTATTGAAGCACCTATACTACGCCCCATCAGGCTCATAGGATCGTGATCGTGACAATATAAATATATCCAACGCTACCCTTCTCTCACTTCTCGATTTAATCGAAAATATGACTATCAACGAGCAAAATGCGAAGATCCTAATATTATTCGAAACTGGTTTCGACTCGTACGCAATATGTAGTAGTAGTAGTTTTATTATGCCCGGCTAAGCCTAGAGGGCCCTAGTCTATATTACATAATATACATTTCCTTCGGTTTCCAATGCCTCCTTCAGCCCATACGAAATTGCCTCTGCCAATATTTTCTACTTTCAGTAGTACATAGTCAACGAGATCTCGTGCATGATTAGTAACAGGTTAATTTGAAGTTAATTCCTCCAAGTGTTCAGTGTCCTATCGTCGGCGATTGAAGCGAAGCCTGCTGGGGACACGAGAGTGATATAGGGTTAGTCGGGTTAGTTAGAATAGGGTTGCAGCGAGTTAGCTGCCTGTTCTGGTTCTTTGTCTAGGCGTCCTGTAGCAATAGGAAATTTGATCGTTGTTCGCACTGCGTTTATATTTGGTGCCCATTTTTCTGGGTCAGATAAAGCTTTTCCTCCGAGGTAGAAAGAAAGATTGCCTTTTCTTGTGTCTGTTTGTGCTACCATTTGCGTACGGTAAGTGTCCCATCTCGTGCATCGGAAAAGAAAGTGCTTGACGGTTTCTGTAGCCTGTCCACAAGCACATTGGTCAGATTCCGCCGCTCCAATACGATAAAGGTACCCGTTCAAGTGTATCATTCCTGTACGAAGCTGTGCCAACACGCTCGCTTCTTTCCGATTAAGACTGTCATATAAAGTACGAGTATGTCTTCCTGGCAGTGCAGTATCTATTTCTTTAGAGTACTTTCCTACTGTGTCGGGTAGTGTTCTTGTTGCTTTTTCTGCATTTCTTTTGCTTATAGTTGTGGATTTAGCTTGATAGCATTGCTTTTGCGGTGTTCGGCCTGGTTCGGTGGCTTGTTGTGCGGCTTCTTTTGCTATTTTGCTTAGCTCGAGGCTTTCTTGAGACGGGATCCATATTGTACGAATAGAATTGCCTCTTTTCCTGAGCGTAGAAACTTCTTCGTAGATTTCTTTAATACTAGTTTGCCCTGATTGATGCTTTAGTTGGTTCGTTGCTAGCAGAGCTCCTTGGTTGCTTGAAAAAATCGCGATTTGCCTTCCTATTAAGTCCGGTGATAACTGTTTCATTGCTCTCGCTATCGCTGCAAGTTCGGCCGTGTACGGGTTCTGTTCCGTTCTTGTTCCTAATGTAACTGAAAATGCGCTTGGTTCTCTAATGCCGAGCGTGTCGTGAATAGCCCCGCCTATCCCAACTGTTCCTTTCTTTGCGGATGAGCTTGTCGCAATTCGAACCCCGTGAGCAGTAACGTGCACCGCTTCTTCTGTACTGAAATCCAGTGTAGTAGTGAGTCGATTCTCCCATGGAGCTATTATATAAGGCCGAATAACTTCCATCCTGTCTGTTGGCGTGTTCTGATGCGCGCGAGCTATTTTCTGCAATGGCGACATAAATCTCCGGCGTTCTTTGACGTTTAGCTTTGATATCGGGTTCGATTCAGGTAGCGTGCGGATATTGACCCAAAAACTCGTGGCTTTCGCTGCCCATCGTTCGTTTGCTGTACGTATGCTAGCTTCGGCTTCTGCGACTGCCGTCGCTACTGTTCGAAACGCTCCTATAACAGCTTGTGCCCCAAGTCTTTGTATTCTGTTTATTAGAGCCATGCCTCTGCAGCCGCAGGCATGCATCCACACATTTGAAGCATAGTCCGCTACGGGCGCTACTGTCGCTCCAAACAGCTGCCTTGCAGTTGAAGGAGAAACTAGCCGCAAACGTTTTAGTGCCATAGCTGCAAGAAGGCCCTTGGTCGTCGCTTTCTCGATGTGCTGTATGTATCGGAGCCCTGAGTCCATAATAACTCCTAGAACTTTAGTGGCTTCTTTTGGTGCAACAGTTTCTTTTTTGATAATAAACGGTCTAGTGCTGCTTCGGTCTGGCTGTCTAGTAAAGTGAATGATTGCTGTCTTTTTGCTTTCGAACGTAGCACCACTCCGTTTTTCCCATTTTATCGCTTTGTTGATTATCGCTTGAATCCCTTCTCGGTTCGCATTTGCTGATGGCCCTGTAACCCATGCGTTATAGTCATCTACGAATGCTATTGAGCCTCCATTTGCATTTAGTTTATGCTGAACGAGGTCGGCATTAAAGAAAAGAAACAAAATTGGCGAAAGTGGTGACCTTTGCGGCAAGCCTGCTTGTGGAAGTGGCTGTTGTTGAGAAGCATGGCCGTTGATTAGTATAGTTGCTGTACGTTCTGAGCAAAAGGCATCAATCCGCCGTACTGAGGTCGGCGAGATGCCTCTCGCTTTGAGTCTTTGCAACAGTCTGTTTTTGTATACTCCGTTATATGCGCCTTTCACGTCGAAGCTAACCAGACTAAGAACTTTCTTTGATCTCCATGCGTTGTAAATATGCTCTTGCAGCAGTAGCAGTGCCTGCTCGGCAAAGCGCTTTTTCCTGGCCCCGAAGTGATTCGTGGGGAGCAGGCCGAAAGTTTCTACTGCGTACGATATCCTTTCCGCGATCACTGCTTCTAGTGTTTTCCCCAATGTAGAAAGCAGCGAGATCGGCCTCCATGAGCTTACGACTGTGTAGTCGCTTTTGTTTGGCTTTTTCAGCGGTATAATCTTAGCGCTCCTCCACTGTGTAGGAAGTTCTCCTTCGTCTAGCGAAGTTTGGAAAAGAAGCAACACTCTGTCTTTAACCACTGGCCATACTTGCTTCCATACTATAGCTGGTAAGCCACCCTCTCCTGGCGCTTTCCATGATTTCGCTTCAAAAATCTTCCGTTCTACTTCTTCCATTGTCAAACGAGGCATCGACACTGCGGTTCGCTGTGGTCGTGACCCTTCTTCTTCTATTCTCGCTGGCAGTGGAGGAAAAAACCCAGATAGCAATTCTTCTGCTTGTTCGGTTTTGCTTTCAGTAGTAGATCCGTCTCTTTTTATTAGCGGTGGTATTTTGTCGAATGCTGAACTGCTGCTAGGGTTTAAATATTTTGCTGCTTGCCAGATGTTTGCGTCATTCGCGAGGAAATCTTCCCAGTGCGCTTTCTTTTGTTTCCGGACAGTATCGTGGTACTCTTTGGCAGCTTCGCTCGCTTGCTGTTCTAGTTCAGGCATTATACGACCTATTCGCCTTTGGGTTCTAGCTCGGTTCCTCCAGTACGTGTAAGTTCGCCGAAGCTGCGTGAGGTCGGTAGTCCACCATCTTTTTGCGTATGGTGATAGTTTTGCTGTTGGAGTAAGTGCATAAACCGCTTCCAGCACCGCTGTCATTAGTCTGTCGGCCTGTTGCTGTACGCTGCCGCCGACTGGCACAAAGCGAAAAGCATTAGTAATCCTGCTATTTATGTCGGTCCACGGAGCATTCTTAAATAGTAACTTTGGTACAGCGGCTCGTTCCGGAGTCGCAACGTCGAACGTCGTTTGAATTGCTCTGTGATCAGACCCATGCTCGGTCGTATGGATTGTGCACTTTACTACTGACGTGGCTAATTCTTCTGAGGCCAGTACAAGGTCGATTGTTGACTCGTGATTTCCTCGTTGCCACGTTTTTGTACCTCTTGGAAGCAAGCTGCAAAGAGCATGCTTATTTATTAAGTCGATAATCGGCTCGGCTTCTCCTTGCCTATCTTCTGAAATGTTTTCTCCTCCCCATAATTGATCGTGCCGGTTGAAGTCTCCGGCAAGTATTACGTCTACTCGCGAGCCAATCTTGCTGCGTGTGTTTCTTATTGTTTGGTGTAGTTGATGTATCGTAGCATTTAGTGCTTCAACGTTCCGCGGTTCTACGTAAACTGAAACTACCAGAATCGACCGGTCTGGAAGTCGCAATACCGCTGCTGTGAGGTCCGAAGATAGTATCGGCACTTGTTCTGCTTCGATATCTTTCTGGATCCAAAGCATACTTCGAAATGCCCACCTTCTTTCGTTTTGGACTGTAGGTACTATTCTGGTCCAGTTTGAGTGTCCTAAAGGGACTGTAACTAACGTGCCGTCAATAATCCTTGCATATGGCTCAGATATCGCTAGCACACTGTAATCTTTCAGTTGTTCATCATTCATTAAACTATGTTGCACTTCTCGCTGCTTCCGAGTATTCAGTTGGAGTGTTTGAAAAGGTTTATACATTTTGAGAGCTGTGACGTGTTCTACAGTTCCTGCTGAACGATTCGTGTGGTCCTCCGCATGTGCTACATTTTGGTACTGCTGCTTGGCATTCGCTATGATGGTGTCCTTCTTGAGCACATTTAGCACAAACTTGCGGTTTCGTGCACGAGTACGCTTTGTGCCCTGTTTCCTGACATTTATAGCATTTTTGTGAGCTTTGTCGCGGTTCGAAAACCCTGGTGTACGCTGACTCTCCTGCCACATGGAAGTATTGGTCTTGTAGCAGTTGTGCTGCCTCGCTTCTTTTTGTGACATAAACTACCATTGAGCCATAAGCTTTGCTTGAGTCTTTTTTACTAAGCCATCCGATTTTGGCTATATAAATACCGTTTTCTTTCTCAAGAGCCTCGACAGCGCCAAGTAGTACTTTTCCATCTTGATCGAGTATAGCTGTTCGGTTGACGTTATCTACTTTGACAGAGTACAATTGGTCTCTCAGTACTCGGACTCCTTCTGCCGCAGTTTTCTGGGCCGCTTCTTTGACCCGTTGAAGTTCAGCTTCGTCTCTGCATACAATTTTAATACGTTCCGTGTTCCTGGCGTCTCTGATCACTGCTGCGCAGCGCCAATTTGCTTGTTTTTCCTTTGTGCGGATTTCTTCTTCGATAACTTTCCGAATTGCTCCAGGTTGTGCTTTGCTTTTGTCTCTTTCTCCAACTCTGGTCGTGTCAACCGTACAGTACAGCGTGTCGGTTATTGTCGACGAAGTAGTGCTCCGAGATAGGTGGGTTTGTGTGTTGTTTAGTGCTCTGTCCGATGGCGTTCGGGCGACTTCTGCGTATAACAGCGATGGGCTAGATGGTGTTTGAATATTAGATAGTTGCGTGTGGATTTTTGTTGTCATATTTGTAACCTCCGCTTTCAGCGCTTCGATTTGCTCAGTAAAAGTCTCTGTCAACGTGTTGATCTGAATCACGTGATCCCTCTTCCACTGTTTTCAGCAACGATTTGACTAAGTCGGTAAGGGCTTGAATTTGCATGCTTGTTCTTGAGTTTACTTTTTCCTGTCCGAACTGATTTGGGAACGCTGCCGCTGCTGCCGGGTGTTCTCCTGTCTTCGCGGCGAGAACTTTGACTTTTGTTGCTACTGTTTGCTCTTTAGAATGGGAGCTAGTCGCGGCTCGTCTCGTTTGCACTACCACCGGAGCTTCTTCTATTACTTCTATTGTGTCATCTGCCTCACTTGACACCGCTCTAGATCTTCTCAAGTTCCATTCTAATGCTCTTGTCGTTTGGACGCGTTCCCGGCTCGACTGACGCGTTAAGCCGGCGCCTTCCATGCTGTATTTCCTCCGCACCGCTACCGCTTCAGGTACCCTCCACTTCAGCGTCGGTATTCTCCAAAAGTTCTAAGTCCGAGTCTAGTTCTCCGAATCCTATCCACTGCCGTCGCAGGCTATATATGGGTAAATTCGTACGCAATATGAAGATTAAATATAGTGCGAATGCAAACGATCAAAGTCACGTGATTCGCTGGAGCATGTGAATTTGTCAGGAATCGGCTTATGTAAGTAGGCCAAGGAGCTTGAAATTCTCTGTCACACACATATTTACGACTTAGAACTGTAGATAATATCATCATCCGTAACGCTCCTACAAGCCTGTATTCTATCGCCGTGATACCCTTGCAGATCCTCTAGCCTAATACCCCTATTTCTGACAGAACTATGGGTCACGCCCACACCTACTTTGTAGACCGTGGCTTAGAACCTATTTCGAGAATCTTCATCGCACCACCCAATTTACTACCCGATCCACCTCTATTTACTTCTTTTTATCTCTACTGACCTCCGGCATGACGGGAGACCCTGTAGCCTCCGGCACAGCGCCAACCGCCCGAAAAAGAGGCCCTTTCCTTCCAACACGCCTTAGTACGGCCTCAAAAGAGCAGAACACCGTACAACAGAGGCACAAAGCCTTTTCCAGGGCATTACGCAAGCCCTCGACCTAGAACCAAAAGCTGTAAAGCTAAAGAACTCCCGACACCCCTCGAAAACGCTTTCTCTCGATTTTGTGAAGGCATCTTCAATGTGGCGCAAGCTCATTTCCGCAGCCACATTTGCGGCTCTGGACCCCCTTACGCTATACCCAACAAGCTACAAAGCTCGCCAACAACTTCTTCTTCTTCTATATCTATATCTATCTATCTTTCTTCTATATCTTATCTTTATCTATATATACTACGAAATCTCCCATGACTTTTCGCCAAGTTTTCCGGGCCACGTGACACCCCATCAAAATTTCTCTGGACCGTCCGAGCCCGAGGCGGCACGTCGGGGCGAGGCTACTTACGAGGTATCTCCTTCGAGCTTGCGAGAAGCCTGAACCTCGTCTATATATACTACGAAATCTCCTAAGACTTTTGGCAAGTTTTCCGGGCCACGTGACCCCATAAAATCCTTGAGGTCCGTAACAGGCGCGTAAACCCTAACTTTTTATACCCGTAACCTTTTTAACCTTGCTGAATTGTTGTACTTACGTGTTTATTGTATTATCTACGCGATGAATTCTTCTCCCCGTTATTTTTGCACTTGCTATAAAGTATGGAAAGCGTTGTCCTGTTTTGCTGTCAGCAGAAATAGCGCTCTATACAAAACCTGTTCCGCGTGCAAAGTGTTTTTTTTTCTATTTGTTTTTTGTTAGGAATTGGCTAACTGGTACTATTTGCAGGCAACGAGAACTCGCCGGAACTCCTTTGTGGACCGTAGTGCATATGTACAACCCGAAATTGCTATAGCTCGGCCTCGAAAGCGTGCTCGTTTGGTCCTTCCTTCAATAGCAATACACGAGGATATTGAAAACGACATACCAATAAAGAAGGAACGTGAATTGCGGGACGGCGATATACAAGCATTAAAAAGACTCGAGACGTTAGATGACGATTTACGGGTTATAGAACAACCGTCTGCCACAGTTGGGCCGCAAAGAAGTCCTGATCCTTTTGCAGAGCCGCAAAACCCGTTTCCACCAGTCCAAACACAACAAGCCCTTAATCGTTTGATTGATCTTAGGAACCGCCCTTTTGGCTGGATATCCAAGCTCAAGGCCGAGGCTCCCTATTTTTGCGGGTCATTTACGGTCTGTGCGAGTTTTGCCCTGCACTTTATTTCCCTGGAGATGCATCTCCAGATAGACTGTTTAAGAAGTGCTACAAAAAGGGTGACGCCGAATTGCTTGTTCTTACGGATATCCCAGCTTCGTTAAAGCGTTTGTATTAAGGGTCTGATCCTATCTCGCAGGCGTTCCGTAAAAACATACGGGCTTACAATAACGCTTTAGCTTTTACGTCTGTAAACTACCATCGAAACGAACGGATTGATATCAGGAGCGGAGGAATACAATTGTTTCAAATACATGGCGACCTATATCATTTACAGGGCCCTTAACGGCCGGTTGGCTCTGCATTACTGTTATTTTCTCGGGTTTGTCACGACACGCGCTGTGGATCTACAGATACAGAGGGCAACGGTGGTATCATACGAGAATCTATAGCTGAGGAAGGAAGAGGAGCTCGAGGAGAGCAAGCTATATATACACGAGGGAGCCCTAGCGGCTCGGCAGTAGGTCACGTGCCCGACCAGGGTCGGTACCGTGACAGGGTTTTTTTACGACCCGCAATTTGCAACGGATGCTCGAGCTACGTCTCACCCACGGCTAAACCGTGCTATTCTGTCGGAGCTTCACTCTATATTAATGGCTTGCAACCCATTTATTTCTATCTACAAAACTGCGGCAGATCGGCTAGCAGATCAACATTTACCGGCGGACTTACGGATTATTCTTAACCTACAAATGCGAATTGTGCTAGAAACCGGGCCTGATCGCCGCTGCAAGAATCTACCTACGGCTAACGGGCTTGCAGGTATTATTCCTGACGAGTATAGCGTGCCAGTTCCCGAGATATTTTTCTTGCAACCCGTTCAAACGGTCAAGATACTTCACGGCTGTCGAGAATTAACGTTACACACCCTGCTTATATGCCTCTTCACTATGTGATTTTGTTTCCTAATGGCGATAATGGGTGGCATTTTGGGTTGCAGCTTCGCCAAGGTCATCATTCTCGGAATAACACGAGGCTAGAACAGCTGGCGTTTTACAGGTTTCGTTTACACGTCCGTAACGGAGAGTTCTCGCATTTGTTTTACGCTGGCTGGCTTGCCCAGCAGTTTATTATTGATAGCTTTGTTTCTTGCGAGTCTACTGCTTTGTTTTGGATTCGTAATAACCAGAAACAACTCCGCGCGGACGTGTATAACGGTGTACAAGACATGCTTACGGCTGGCGATATCCTTCCGGATAGTGACACTTCTGCAGCTGATATCGGCCGTAAGGTTATCCTTCTGGCTTCCTACACGGGAAGTTAGCGTGCGATGCAGAGTTTATATCAAGATTCTATGGCTATTGTACGCTATTTCGGCCGCCCTGATTTTTTTGTTGCGATTACGGCTAATCCACACTGGCCCGAAATTACGGATAATCTTCTTCCAGGGCAAGCACCAACGGATCGTCCTGATTTGATAACTCGCGTGTTTAACATTAAAAAGAAAGAGTTGCTTAAGGATATCAGAAAAGGCGGGCATAAAGGACACGTTTACACACTTGAATATCAAAAGCATGGCTTGCCTCATGTTCATATTTTGGTGTTTTTAGACCCGTCGTTTCGGTATGATCGTCCAGAGCTAATTGACCAAGTGATTTGCGCCGAACTTCCAGATCTTTCTTAGGATCCTACCGGTGAGCTTACGGTTTTGGTATTAACTCATATGATATATGGCCTTTGCGGTGTTGATAATCTGTCATCGCCGTGTATAGTCCGCAAAGGAAATAACGGCCTTTTACAGTGCTTTAAACGCTTATCTAAATCTTTTCGACCAGCTACTGTTGTTAAAGAAGACGAATATTCCGAGTATCGCCAGAGAAATAATAATCGAACATTTTCGGTCCGTAAACCAGGTGCACCAACCGAAGAGGTCGTTCTTGATAACCGCTGGGTGGTTCCTTACAACCCGTATTTGTTGTAGAAGTATTGTAGCCATATTAACGTCAGGCTTTGTGCGACGGTAAAAGCTATTAAGTATATCAACAAGTATGTTTACAAAGGGTCTGACCACGCTACAGTCAAGGTCGAAAATCAAGATGAAACCACCCGTTATGTGCGAGGTCGGTATGTTAGTACTATTGAATCGTTTAATCGCCTATTTGAATTCAAAGGCCATTAGGAGTAGCCACCTGTAAAGCCACTTGCGGTTTATTAAAGGATCAACAAGTGGTATACTTCTTTGACACTCTTACGGGCGAGCAGCTAGCTGTAAGAGCACAAATGCCCGTACAATGCTTATGGCCTATTTCGACTATTGCAGAAATCGTCCGGATGCTCGCCAGTACCTTTATTCGGGTTCTTTTCTTATTTTGTGTGGAACAAGAGTAGTCGTTGGAAACCTCGACTCAAAGGTTTTGCTATTGGCCGTTTATATTATTGCAGCCCCGTTGCAGGTGACCTTTTTTATTTACGGCTGTTACTTACCACGGTTCGAGGGGCCGACTTCTTTTGACGACTTATACATAGTTGATAGCGTTCAGCATTCACTTTATCATGCTGCTTGCATTGCTCGCGGAATTGCTGAAAATGACCAGGAGTGGCTCCAGTGCTTTACGGAAGCAGCTTTGTTTATGCTCGCATGTGGTTTACGGGCTTTATTTATTATCGGCTTACGAACCGCAAGTATTGCTAATCCGGTAGAAATTTGGAACTAATTCCGAGATTCTTTTTGTGCTGATCTTCTTTACAGGCTCGGCCAGGATCGCAACTGGCCAACGCTTTTGGCTGGCTTTTAGTATAACTACAGCCTATATTGTATCCAACTTAATATTGCAGACTTTTACAAAGCCTGACAGACTTCGGCTTGCTTTCCGTAAACTGGGATTGGAGCCGTTATGTTTTAGAGGATAATAAGCAAGTTAGCTATGCACGCGAAAACGAGCTTTTGGAAGAGATGCGAGCGAGATTCAGCGTTGATCAAGACTTTTGCTTTCGGACTATTACGGATGCCATCACCTCTGACCCGCAAACCGCCTATTTCTTTTTGCAAGGTGCTGGAGATACTGGCAAGACTTTTTTGTGCAAAGCTTTGTGTTGGTATAACTCTCTGTGATACCTTCTTCGTATTGATGACTTGCAATAGCTTAAGTCGGTTACCCACGGGGCACGTAGCACCGCGATCTCAGCGCAGTGCTATATATGCTCGTTGTAGGTGGTTGACTTGTTCTTGATTGTTCTAAGTTACGTCCTACGAGCGAGAACTTAAATACATTCAGGTGGTGGCCTGTGCGTCATGGAGCGTTCACATGACTTTATACCAACACTTTGTAACCGAGGTCCCGCACCAAAACCCCACCCTAACCAAAACCGCACACTAATGAATGATCACACAACAACTTCAAAAATGGCTATCTACAGCAAATCGAGTGCTATTGACAAGGCGATTGGTTCTATCGAATCAGGGAGGCATAAGAATGCTAACCAGGCAGCAAAAGCTTTTGGAGTGGACCCTACGTCGATCAGGAATAGAATGAAGGGAATTATAGAACATAAAGCTGTTGCGAACTCGAAAACACACCAGTGCCTTACAGCTGCTGCAGAGCAAGTTTTGGTTGATAGGATCAATTATTTAAGCCTGCGCCAAATGCCTCCAACAGCTAGAATCGTCAAAAACCTTGCAGAAGAGCTACGTGGCCAGCCTGTAGGAAAGAACTGGGTTGGAGGATTTGTACGCAGGCATTCGACTGAACTTAGATCGGCCTATCTGCGCAATATCGACAATAAAAGAGTAGCAGCTGAAAATGAAACTCTATTTAACTTATTTTATGACCATGTAAGTTAATTTAATTTGTGGTTGATTAAATATTAATTTTTATGTTATTTAAGAGTCTGATTAGTTGCATTTCTTAGATGCACCACGCAATCGAAAAACACAACATTATACCCGAAAATATATATAATGTTGATGAGAAAGGATTCCTTATAGGCATCGGCCAAATGTCTAAAAGAGTCATGAGTATTGAAGCTACAAATAAGCTTCAAGGCATGCGAAATCGTCAAGACGGCAATCGAGAATTTATTACTTGCGTAGCCTGTGTTTCCGCAAGTGGCCACGCTATTCCTTCTCTCTTAATTTACAAAGGAACTAATCACGAACTTCGAACTAGTTGGGTTCAAGACGTTGATAAGGATTCGAATACTTATTTCAGCTCTTCCGAAAATGGCTGGAGTAGTAATATGATGGGCTTAGAATGGTTGAAGCACGTGTTCGATCGACATACTCGGCCAGCTGATTTGCGAGCGAAACGTCTATTGATAGTAGATGGCCATTCTAGCCATGTGAATCTCGAATTTATCAAATGGGCTAATCAAGCTCGCATTATTGTATTGGTTTTGCCACCACATTCTACGCATAGATTGCAACCTCTTGATGTTGGTTTGTTCGGTCCTCTTGCTACGGCGTACTCTGTAAGAATCGATAAGATTATTGCAGAAAGCTCAGGCTTTACTACTATTACAAAAGGATTGTTCTTCAAAGTATTCAAAAGTGCTTTTGATGAAGTATTTACTGAAAAGAATATCCTTCATGCCTTTGAGAAACCTGGTATTTGGCCGATCGATCGATCCAAATTGATTCCTATTGTCACTCGCAAGAAGACAATACAAGCCGAAAAAGCAATCAATATGATTCGAACACCTACAAATACAAGAGCAATACGTGCAGCTGAGAAATTAGCTACACAGAATCTCGGTATCGAATACATATCAAAACTGTTGAAAGGCTTACATATCGCCACTACACGAGCTGATATTGCAGAGCATGTGAATCAAGGCCTTTTACAAGCACTTATTACTGAAAAGGCAAAGCGAAAAAGGGGTGGAAAGCTTGATTTAAGTGGCGAGCCTAATACTGGAACTACAATATGGTCACCTACTAAAGTCGCCAAAGCTCTTGACTATCAAGCCCAAAAAGAAGAAGAACAACAAGGAATAGAACAAGCTAAACTTGATCGAAAGGTTCGTATTGCTACTAATAAAGCAATGAAAGAGCAAAAAGCAGAAGAGAGGCAAGCTAAGCTTGCTGAATCTCAGTTGCGGAAAGAGAATATGAGCCAGAATTCTCTGCGATCAAAAACACCTGCTAAGGAGCTGGTTTCTATAGCTCCTGCACCTATTCTAGCTTCTTCTGAGATGCCAAACCTTCAAAAATCTTCTGTTAAAGCTTCTACTACTTCAGAATCACTAATCAAAGCACCTATTCAAGCAGTGGAGGAGGTAGAAGCTACATCGGGAATGGTTACGCGCAATCGAGCTGGAAGAGAAATCAAGCGCCCTTCACGCTATACATGAGCTTTTCCTTTGGAGTAATAATAGAACAAGTTTTTCTGAATCAAATGAGCCTATTTTCAATACAATACAATTTGTGGTTGATTTATTATTAATTGTTTTGTGATTGATTAGTTTGGTAGATCACATGCGGTTTTGGTTAGGGTGGGGTTTTGAACAGGGATATCGGTTATCACTTTTATCGAGGCCAAGTGTCAGATGCTAGGGTTGATAAGCTTTACCACAGCACTAAGCGGGCCAAAAAGGTACAATATCCGACGTCGCATGTCAGAAAGCTTATCCTACTACATATACCAGTACGGAACCTGACACCAAGGCAAAACATTTCTATGTGTAGCTTCTACGAGTATTGCAACTTTGTTACTTCCGGATGGCCGTACTTCTCATTCTCGCTTTAAGATCCCTTTTGCTTTACACGAGGACTCCGTAAGTGGGATTGCTAAGAATTCGGCGGATGCCAGAGAGCTGGCTCAGGTCGATTTGATTATATGGGATGAAGTGCTTATGCAACACAAGTTCTGCTTTCAAGTAGTTCATCAGCTGTTTGCGATTTGAAGTCTACGGATGACGATGTTTTGTTTGGAGGCGTACCCGTAATCTTAAGAGGAGATTTTGCACAGATATTACCTGTGGTGCTTAACAGGTCTCGAGCTGATATAGTTACGGCTTCTTTGCAGCGCTTACCGCTTTGGTATCGATTTCGAGTATTGCGTTTACGGTTGAATATGCGAGTCCGTAACGAGGATAACAGCCCGCAATTCGTGCAATGGCTGCAAGACTTAAGCTTTCGGCCAGAGTACTACGGATCGGTTGACCTCCTTCCTATATTTCTCAACCTTCGAATTTGGCCGCTCTCATTGACCAAATTTACCCACCCTCGATCTTGCTAAAGGTGATCCCGTCAACGCGTTTGGCAATCGAGCTTTGCTTACGACTCTTAATGCTGGTATAAATGAGATTAATTACCACACAGCACAAAAGCACCTGCCAGCAAAACTGCCTTCAACCCTGAACCGACCTATGCCAGCGTAACAAAAACTGCAGCTGCAAATGCATCTACTTCGTCAACAGCTACCCGAAAGTCCCTGAAACCCTCTTCGAAACAAGAACTTTCAGATAGCCGACTTTTTGTTCGCTTACACTCTTCCCACCTGTACCGATAACTCTCAAGCTACGCTGTGCACGACATTTTACAGAAAGCTGGCTTCTAAAAGTAAATTCGTGAAGTACAGACTGTTAACTCCGGACTTGCTCTTTGCCCAACTTCCTTTGCTACGTGAACTACTTTAGTTACGCGGATCTAAGAAATCCAAATTCTTTTCCTTGCGGACGGAAACTGTTCTGCCGAAGAAGCACAAAACCTTAAAAGCTATAAGCTCACTTTGGTCCTTAAAGCCTACACCAGCCTAAACGGAACTTCCGTAACAAGCATACCCGTTACAACTGAAGCTTTGTTACAAGCTTTTACATCTTCTCTCGGGTTATCTCCAGCATACGTCGAACAAACCAAAGAAAGCCAATCGGCTGACTACAACTACCCGACTTCTTGAATAGTTAGAATAAGCTCGTCTTTCTTATTTCCTAAGTCATTAATTTTGTTCAGCTGCGGAGCAACTTCTAGACTCTTTCCAAAAAAACAAGGTCAATTTCGTCCAATGCAGCCGATGCTTTCTTTGGCATAACAAGCGTTTTTGCGCTCGCCCTCTCCGCTGTCGTCTTTGCGGCTCGATCGAGCACTTAAAAGACTCACACACAGCCCGCTTCTCACACGCCCCACCAGTGCCCCCCTCAGTGCATACACTGCCACGGCCCTCACCCAGCAGATGCTATCGAGTGCCCTTTTCGACCAAAGCTGGGCTGGCCTTCTCCCCACAAAGCAGAAATAGCTCGGCTTTGGCGAGCCGGCTCAGCAGCCAGGCTACAACTAAAAGCCACGCATTGCCATTCCCCGAGCTCTACTCTCGCACCAGATTTGTCAGTGCGAGTCCCCTGCAGCCAGCCTTCTATTCACACAGAAGTTACTTTACGTCAAGAAGAGGACACCACTGCTTCTAGCGCGATTACATCAACACTACCAGTTTCCAGCGCACTACAAGCTGCGCGCTTTCCAGGCCACTAACTCACCCGCTCCCAGCCAAGTTCCCACTTCTGTACGAACCCGTCGCAAATATAGCACTTTGCGCACGGCTACAGCTTGGTATTCTACAAGAAAAAGAGGCGTCGGAACAACCGTTATGGACCTCGATACGACAGAGCTGGACAAAGCTGCTTGATCCTTTGTATTGCAGCTGTATTGCAAAGCCCAAGTACTAAGCTGTATTTGAGAGATATTTCGTAGGCTTACGTTCAATCGATCACGAAGCTGAACCGTGATTTCTATATCAAGCTACCCCACGAGCTCGGCCTCGAGCTAAGCATTGAAAAAGGTTCGGTTCTAAAGGTCGTCAAGCCTTTGTATAGCGTTCCCGGAGCCGGTGACCACTGGCTCAAAACTTATCACAACCACTACGTCAAAAAATTGCACATGAACCCTTCGACTTACGACCTTTGCTTACTGTGGCACAATGAGAATAGCTTCGGTCTAGTCGGCCTTCAAACCGACGATACTCTATTCCTCGCGGATGAAGCATTTGCAAGGGCCGAACAGGAACAACCCGAGAAAGCTTGATTCTTTGCAAAGGAACGTGAGTACTTTACAGTCCACCAACCAATCAAATTCGACGCTGCACTATACGCTTTACGGACCGCAACGACTTCAAATTGTCGACAAAGGAACAATACGTCGCTCAACGGGCTAAAGGGGCTTATATAGCTTCTGTGTGCCAACCAGAAGCTTCTTTCGACCTATCCTTTGCTGCCCAGGTGACTGATCCCGACAAGAACGACGTAACAACCCTTAATAAACGCCTTTAATAGCAGATCTGTTGAGAATTGGTGGTGTAGCCCACCCGTAAGGTATAGGCCATAACCTTATGTCATAACTTAGTCGTCGATGAAAGGGTAAAACTCCTAATTTGTATTACAATCAAGCCAATACATCCTCCCCGAACCACTGCAATAGGGCAGACCTTGCGTACAGCACGAGCTTCCATTGATACCCTTTTAATAAGATCGACAATTCAATAAAAAGACTCATATACGCTCCTCTCGACCTCGATTCTTACCCGTATTACTTTGAGCCGTTGCTCTTATCCTACGTGCCGTGACAACAAATAGGCTACGTTGTAGTATTAGCAGACGCAGCACAGAAAGCTAACGTTATCCACTGGTCCTCAGTTAAGTGCAAAAGAGTAATAAGAAGCGTTCTAAGCTTTCGAGCTCTACGCAATGGGCCATGGATTCGATATTGGTGCTACGCTAAAAGCTACGATTGAACTAGTGCTAAAGATCGATTTACTTCTAATTCTCGGTACGGACTCCAAGTCTCTTTATGAGTGTCTTGTCAGGTTGGGTGCTACTCAAGAGAAACGCTTTATGATTGATATCATGTGCCTCCGTCAATCATACGAACGCAGAGAAATCACGGAAGTCAGGTGGATCGATGGCGACAGCAACCCTGCCGATTCTATGACCAAGAGCAAGGCATTTACAGCCCTGAAGCAGCTGATGGACACGAACCACCTAGATCTGAAGGTTGTAGAATGGGTGGAACGGGAATAAGGGAGGATAAAGGGACGCAAGAGAGGCCAACCAGTGCCAGCCATGGCCCTACCTAGCTTAGAGCCCCTTGGGGCTCGGCCTCCTGACACCACAGGGCCTCGCTTACACTGGCCCCTGGCCAGTCTCCTGTATATAAAGCGCTGCTTTCCTTCCCTTCTTCTGTCTGTAGCTTGTTCTCTTCGTTATAACAATTGATAGTCGTTCACACCTTTGAGTCCCTCTTCCTGAGACCTACGGATCGAGATCCCTGTTCGCCTTGAGTTGTCACAGTGCCTAGAGAATGAGAGAAAGCAAAAGAGAAGAGAATTGCTATTAGGTTACAAAGAATGGTTTCCAGGCTCTTTTGGAGAGTTGCCAATGTTAGTATGCATACAATCAAGGTCACGCGGACCACCGGAGCACGTAATTATGGGCCACGCCTACGCCTACTTTGTAGACTGTAACCTTAGTTTAGAATCTGATAGTCAAGAACCAAGGAACTAATATCACTACCGCAAGAGCGTAGTCAATAGCTACTACGCCTTTTGTACGGTGATAGGTATCCTAACACTTAGATTTTAAGAAGTATTTGAAGCAATTCTAGTTTGATTACTCTACGATATTATTTTCCGACACAAAATCTAATAATAGTTAGTAAAGTATTCACAAGACAAAGAGAGATAAAGTACTTCTCAAACACGACACCAAGAACTTCCTCTATATCACTCGCTTCTCCTCGACCTATAATGCGCGAGAGACAATTGGCTGCCGATCGGAGATGTTCAGCTGCGAGAACTATATCACATTCTCCATTACCTGTTCGGGCTTCGTTGATGAATAAGTTTAAATGCTTTGCGCAGGCTACTAAAAGCTGACGTTGACGTTCTGTGACGCCTAACAGATCTTCCATATCTGTTGGAAGATTTGTCATCTCTTCAAAAATCGTTGCAAGTTTGTCAACTAGAAGTCTGATATTGCCCGCACCACTCTCAGAGGTGACTGCCTTTCCCAGCTGCGCATCTTTGCATGAGATCATCAGTGCAGCAGGGAGATCGGCATCAGTGCTTTTGGCTACTCCGGCTCTCTTTTGCACCATATATAGCTTTCTTCTCCAGTTTTCAGGGAGTTCTGAGTATTTGTTCCCATAAATATCAGAATCTACCTTGTTGACAACGATAAGTGAATGCCGAGCGTTCATTGCTGTAGTCATCGATAGTTCATCGATGACAATTTCTGGCTCGTGCCTCTCTTTGATTGAACCGGAAGCAGGTTTGCAGTAAGCAAGTGCAATTATAACATCTGACTGGCTGGCTTTTATCTTTGCGCGCCGAATGCCTTCTTTCTCAATTTCTCCAATTGCAGGATCTACCAATAATCCCTGAGTCTCATTCACAATGGAGTCACCTCTAAGCCCAGCTGTATCCGCAAATGTGCATAGATATCCTCTGATGTCAAGACTGACTTCGACGATGTCCCTTGTAGTCCCAGCCTCCGAGCTTACGATCGAAGCCTCACGGCCAACTATTTGATTAAGTAAAGAGCTCTTTCCAGCGTTAGGAGGTCCGATCAATGCAATTCGTATTCCGCGCTTCAGCAACTGTCCCCGATGGCTAGCTTCTTTATGCGAGCTTATCGAGTTTAGCATAACTTCTGCTTGATCTGAGACACTCTTCAGTAACTCAGCAGGCGATTCATCAAAATGCTGGTCTTCCGAAAAGTCTATCAACGCCTCCAATTCTCCACGCGCATATAATAATTGCTGGCGCCATTTCTCGTATGTTCGGCCAAGAATTCTTGAATTGCCTCGTACAGCTGCGCGGCGTTGTTGTTCGGTCTCCGCTGACAATGTATCGCTCAATGCCTCTACCTGCGAAAGGTCAAGCCGATCATTTTGAAAAGCTCGGCGGGTAAATTCTCCTGGTTCTGCATATCTTATTGAAAACTTCGAAGAACAGCGTGGGATAGCAGCTAAAACGGCTCTGATTGTAGCAGATCCACCATGTACATGTAACTCTAGAATATCCTCTCCAGTGACGGTTCTCGGTGCTGGGAAATGAAGAACTAATGCATCGGAGTCGAGCACTTCCGACTGCTTGACTGGATCGTACAGAGTCCTTACGGAGGCATATCTAGGCTTGGGATATGGTTGCGTAGAACACAGCCCATTGTATATCTATAAGCGTCAATTAAGTACAACCAGAAGTATTCAAGCACTTTGGGCCACCTTACGTCAAAGCATGCTGGCCCAGATATACGAATAATGGCTATACCAGCTTTGCCTGGACCTGTCGACAAAGCATATATTGTTTCAAATTCGGAATTGGACGAGACTTGGGATTGAGCCGCAAAGGAGAACAATGACCTCCGCCAACCTGGAATGCAGATGAAGCTACCCGTAGCGTGCTTCTTATGACGATAGTCGGATGTGCAAAGATGTTTGGCTGTTCGAAATGAAACCGGCAGATTCAAGCGCAAGTTGCAAGCATGCCGTGCATATAATGAGAATCTTATTAAGGCTCCGTCTCTATGTGCCATTGAATATTTTGTAGGTTTTCGAGGTGATTAAATTGCTCCAAGCCTGTTGTTGGTGCCTCAGGCTGAAACTCGTACTCAGCCAACAGGATGGATCAATATCCACTTTCAGTTACACATCCCAACAGCATCCAGTATCCATGCGACCATATTTCACAGAATCTACTACATATTCATCAATGGTTCGATAAATTGGCATCTCAAGAAGCATACACAAAGACGAGAGAGGATGAGAGATGAGCTCTCCCAAGTAATCTGGTTTATATGGCAAAAATCCTCATGCACGGCTTGGCAAAAGGATAATTCTACAGCGTCTTTTTCGTTTCCTTCTCTTCCTCTGCCTTTCTAGCTGTAGATTTATATTGTACCTAACTAATTTCGTCATAACCCTATTCCGTCTTTATTAGCATCGGCAATATCGATAGTGTATAAGCGGGAAACAAATCCTACACTGCGAATTCAGTCTCCTGACATGCGTGTAAGCATACAAGTAGGTACGCAATTGAAACAAAAATATACCTTATCCGTACCAAATTTGGGCAGATTAAATCTTGGTTATAACTCGTACTACGTACAAATTATTCACTTCCATCATGCGCAGTAGGGTTATGGGAAATGGATCCTCGCATCTCTTGCTTGATCCTTGAAACAGTGCCTACGCCTCCATATATAATCGCCGTGTATACCATAGCAACGTCAGCGCCGGCGTTCAATACATCGGTAGCCTGCTTCCCACTGGCAATACCACCTGTTGCAAAGATAACCTTTCGGTCTTCGCCGCGAAGGGAGGAAACCAATTTGCCACCCATTTCTACTACGGCGGAGCTAATGGCTTCCTTGCCAATTTGAAGCTTCTCAGTAACTGTTGACGCAGGTTCATCGATTATACTAGGACCACCAGCAGCCTTAGTGGATTCTAGTGTGGACGGTACATATGGAGGACCCTGATCCAGCAGGGACCTATAACGCTTCACCAAGGTTAAGGTGCGGCTAAACAACTGGGGCCCAGAATATCCTCCTTGTTCAGTTAATATCTGATGTTCCTTTGCAGATAATGGATCGTCACTTGAAAGCAAATGTGTTCTCCTATTTGTTGTGTTTCCAACTATTACTCCATCGACACCACTTCTCCAAATAGCTTCCGCAATACCTTCGATTTGCTCATCTGAATCCTCATCTGGAGAGACCTTTACCATCACCTTTGGTGCCGTTTTCCTCTTGACTGCCTTCGCGGCTCCGACAACACCTTTTAAAATCCTGGTCAAGGGTTCAACTCTCTGCAAAGTCCGTAACCCAGGTGTATTAGGGCTGCTGACATTCACAACCAGGATATCTGCGTACGGTGCCAATTTGTCCACGCAGTACACATAGTCCCTAGTAACAGCCTCAATGTCATCCCCTTTAGTATCTTTGTTCTTGGCAACCTGAACAGCCAACAGTCTGCCCTCATACAGGCTTCCCGGCGGGACACCTGCCTCACCATTCAGCACATATCTCTCTGCATCCTCTCCCACTCCTAATCCATTTCTCCTCGCAAACACCCTGACCCTCTCCCTCAGTCTGCTCGCCATATCGTCCGCACCACGTGAGTTGAGACCATACCGATTGACCAAACCACGCATACCTGGTATCCTCCAGACTCGCGGCCGCATATTTCCATCTTGTGCGAAAGGTGTGCAGCCACCGACTTCCACGATGGCAGGACCCAATGCAAACAATGCGTCTGGTACTTCCGCTAGTTTATCAATGCCTGCTGATGTAGCAATTGGATTTCGTAGCCTCTGTCCAAAGACCGTGACCCCGATATTCTTGTCCGTCTCCTCTGTGTTGCGTTCACGCGGATTTAGATTCAGGCTGTAAAGTGTCCTTAAGGCGCGTGTTCCAAAATGATGTGCATCCTCCGCGTCAGGGAAAATTGTGCGCAGTAGCGGGACAACGAGCCATTGGTGTGCGCTAGCCCTGGTATCCGTAGCGTAGAGGTAGGTAAAGATTGCCAAGAGGGATATTGAAGAACCATATAATATATTCTTCAGGCGAACGACAAGGGATCGCGCATCTGATGTTGTAGAAGCCGTGGATGAGTTACGGGCGACGCGCAGCGAATGGAAACGAGGGAAATATCGTGGAGAGAGAGGGTTCCGACAAAAGGGCGATTGAACGCGCATCAAGCGCGTGGCAGAGTTCCGCATGGCAGGTATGCGAGGGTGGTTAAGATCAATTGTGAAAAGACATATGTTATAAATGTTTGGTAGGAGAAGGGAGGGGGAGCTTTTTTCATGCCACGGTTGGACTTGCCTGATTAGTGCCACTGCCAAGTAATTTTATACGTGTGTAATCTTAAACCTAAGGCATTCCAACTGATGGGATAAAGTGCTTGAATCAAGTGCTGGTAACCTGTGTGTGTGTGTGTGAGCTGTGGCTGAGAATGGGACTCCAGATATACTTTGAGCAAGGAGGTCTTGCTACGGGATTGATCTCCATAGACAATCAAACTAAGGAAGCATAGTGAATTCGTTTGATCCTTCCACACGGAATGCAATTCTTGGCGCTAGAAGTTCAGGTCTATCCATTCTACATCCCAGAAAGCCTTTGCTTTACCTATTCTAGCGATATGTACGTACCACCAAAATCGCCCCGAAGGATGGGTCGAGCCGCTCTGGCGCACCGGCAGGACTTGGGATGGGCATGATACAGGTGGAGCCGATTTTTCCTTTGAGGAAAACGACTACCCTCACTATGACTGGGAGAGTGTTGGGTCTGGTCTCCTCAACGGATGGGGAGGATACCAACGAAGAGGATGATGAATATGAGCCAACCGGGCTCGACGGCTCTTGTCAGATATCCCAGCGATATCGCCCTGCAATTTCTCCGTCTCGTCAAAGTTGTCTTACCTAGACTCCTTCTCATTTGCCGCCAGATTACTAATGAAATAAGGACAATGCTGTATGGAGGGGATACATTCAAAGCCAATGTTCATGTGGAGGGCTAATTGAATCTCACGGGGTTGTTTAGTTGTGAGGCGAGAGAGAAAATGCGGGAGACCTTGGCCATACGGCCCATTGGAGACTCCTATCGGCGCGGTTATTACACGGACCCAACAACCTGGGATAGCGTTCTCGGCAGCCTCTCGATATTGGGGGTTATCGCCGAGCAGCCGGAGCCTCCTTCTCTGTATGCATGGTCCCGTGCGGAAGACGTCTTCGCAAAATGGACGGCGTGGTGAACATCAATCTTAGAGTCCCTAGGCCGAGCTCTTCCTAGGACAGCTTAGATTGTGGTGGATGCGAAGTAGGAAGGAAAAACGGCTCATATTTGGAAAAAGTGCTGCTAGGACGCTGCCGCTTTCAGCGCCTGCGCGCGGCTGACTCCATATTCAGAAGATGGGAGTTCTCTCTAGAGCGAGGATACTGGGATGATGACGGTCCGATCATCTGGAGGGACATCATCAACGAATACAACTACGACTATTACTATTCCGACCGAGCCTCGTGAACTGGTTACTAAGTGGCAGCAGTATTTCCATTTATTCGGGCTGTCAGCGGCGCGGTTACTTCATCCAAACTGTCAAGAACCTTCTTTACGTCTTTGGCAGTACGGGCCTTGAACTAGTGTCATATGGGGCCACCTACCACACACCATATATATATCCTCTACCTCGCCTTTGGATAGAAGTAACCAAGGAAACTTTTTCTTTCATCACGTCCATTTACTCTATGTGAACTATTCCCAATATATTGGTCCTACGGAAATACCTCGCAACAATATCTTTACAAACCAAAGCAACCATATGCACAAATATGGATCCGAGTATATCTACCGTAGAATTGCATTGCCAAGTAGGCTATCCTTATCCTTCTTTTAAACACCAAACACCAAACCAAGCTGCGCAAAGCGGATTTGAGCAATGTTAAACAGTTACACCACAACATCCTGTTGTACAACTCGCTCTATATAGTCAAGCAAATCACCAGACTTATCTCCTGCATCGGCATATTGCTCTATCGACAGTAACGCCTCAATTTCATCAAGATCGGGGATTGGCTGCCTCTCGTAATTCACTGGCCCATCCTTAATAGAATGCGGAATAAATTTAGATCCATTTGCAGTGATAGGGGTTTCATCCTCACGAATACCTAGCCCCGCAACTTCACCATCGACAAACCAAAGACCTAAAACGGCGTAGTGTGAAACGTTTCGCTCATCCTGGAAATTTGGCAGTAATGCAAGTTCTTGCACTACATATCCTTCTTTACCATAGTCACCGGTGGTGGCATCTTGGATTACTCGGCCTTCAGCTTGCAAGAGAACATCTGCGCCTTCCCGAGCAAAGATTGGCTTCCGAGCGTAGCTGGTAAGCGAGCTAGGGGCCTCATTCTCGAAGTAGGTGGGCAAAAGCCATCTAGAACGTGGATCGTCTTTGAAGAGGTCCCATAAAATAGCAAACAATGCCTTGTTGCTCCACAGCATTTTATATGGCGCTTCAATCCAAACGGTTCCACCGATATACTCTCCAGCATCGTTACGCTGGCCAATTGTCTCCATGTCTTTGAAGCACGCTTCTCCAAAGCGCTCTTCTACAAGGAACTCCCAAGGATAGAGTTTGAAGATTACATCAATGTGCTCGCCTTGTGGATCGTAAAAGCGGCCGTCTAGCGAGGATAAAGCGATTTGTTCCATGAACAAGCTTTTCGTACGCCATCCTGCCTGCTGACATGTATCCATCAAAAGTGTGGTGTTCATAGCATCCTCGCCTATAAATACACTCAGTCAGTATCTTTGTTAAGCAGTGTCTCAAAAAGCATGTTAATACGCCCATAGCATGTCTTGAGAGCAGATAATTCTGCAATCAAAAGATATGACTCTGGGTATCTGAGCACTAACCTGACGGCTCTCCGCTTCCAATTGCGAAGTGTACTGTAACACGATGTCCCACTTTTTGCTCGATAAGTTCCAAGTTTCTTTTCCAGGCCGCAATGAGTTTCTCGGTGATGGAATTGAATTGGTCATTCCCATGCCCGGTCTGCTCAAGCCAGAGCCACTGAATGGATGCCCCTTCCACAAGTGATGTTGGCGTATCCGCATTGAACTCGTAGAATTTTGGTACACGAAGCCGCGGATCTGGATGGTCAAGGCCTCCGAAGCAAACGTCGAAGCGTCCATATATGCTTCCCCAAGAAGGCTCGCGATCCCAAGATTCCTTTATTTGTCGAAAGGCAAATGCTGGGATGGCCATTTTGCTGGTGATTACTTCGGGGTGTTCCACTAGGTAATCAGCGGCCTCACAACACATGGCAAAGACATCTTGTCCGGCGGTTTGAAGCAGCTCGATCTCGTCGCTGTTGAAGGAGTAGTACCGGTCATCAGGCCAGTAGGGCTCGGAGGAATCTTCAAGTGCAGGATTCTGGGTATACACCAGACCTTGGCTCTGCACAAGCCGGGTTGCGTTAGGCCGCTTTTCAACCGAAACACGTCGCATTTTTACTGTTTAGTGTCCAAGGTATGCTTAAAAAAAGTTTCTGTGCGTATGTGTTGCGGAAAATATTGCACTCTCTGTAACTGTTGAGTGAATGACATACCAGAGGCAGAGGACATGCTTATTTATCTTTTGCAGAATCATGGGTGTCAGACTTAAAATAGCTATTATTCAATGTGACCTGGGAGAACATGGCGGATTGAGGCAGAGACAGTAATTCAAAGGCACGGCGACATGAAGGAAGGACTAAGAGGCTTACACAAACAGAGGTCGCCGTTGCTAAATAAGTCCATCGCAACTCAGAGCTTACTTGAGGTTAGGATTTGCATCAGCCTCACACGGATGTTACCCTGATGACGCCACCAACTATGAATGAGAATGATACATGCGCCGCCCTCGGCACCCCTTTCCATTATACATGACCCTCCTGCCTCTGTAAAATCAAATTCTACCACCATTTATCATTTATATGATTTTTCGTGCGTGTCTTCCCAAAGTGAGATGCTAAACTGAGGTAGAGAGATTGCGTTATAAAGATATATTCAAAAGCCTAGAGACATCGCTTGAATTAAGCTTAAAGTTGATGGAATATAAGGTTACAGTAGCACCGCCAAGAACCTCGCTTCTACCATATTCAGAAATATGGAGGTGGCTGATGGGGCAGAACAGGGCTTATACTATACAGTCGGCGACATACCTAAACTGGCCAGAGAAGCGAGGAGGAATGAAAATGAAAAAAGGAAGAGGCAAGACTACCAGAAGTAGTATTTTGCGAATCCCTACATCTTACAGATGCTTTTCTTGTGTGATACCTAACTGACTTGAAAGGGCATGGAAAAGATATATAAGAACCAGCTCAACGAGGCCGATATCTAGCATTCAAGCCAGCATCTTCACCATCAAAACAAAAAAATCTCGGTCCAATTCCCTTTCTCCCTGAAAATAAAACACTCAGATCTTTCGCAAGTCTTTTTTGCATTTACCAGTCCAGCGACCGCCGATCCTCAACATGAAGCGCGAACACGTCACTCTCCCAACCCTTCAACTCGCCGCCGCGGCGTTTTTCATCGCGACATGCCAGGCAGCCGCGCAATGCGTTGATAAATCCAAGAATGTCGTTGCGCCCAGCAATTGTGACGGCACACACGCCGAGGAGTTCTTTTTGGTCCACGGCCCGGTCGTGAGAAGGGCTCCCCAGGATGATGGCGCCGCTGAAGAGATGCCTCCTGCCGCGGCTGCTGGCGGGATGGCGGCGGCTGGCGGGGCAGCGGCCGGCGGTTTCGGAGGGCCGAGGAGTGGTGGCAGGCCATTGGGGGGATAAGCGTACGTTTGAAATGTTGGAGCCAGGCGCATATCGGCATTTTTGATGGAGGCTTGAAGCGGCGGATATTGCATTTTGGAGTTTGGAGTTCGGAGGAAGAGAGGACATTTGAACCTAGCCAGTTTCGCATTTGCACAAGAATCCACAGTCTTTTCCACTCTTTAAAATCATTGTTAAATTGGATTGTGCTTGCAGATACTCACTGAGAAGAGAGGCGATCGATTAATAACGTTTCTGGCATTTCATTAGAGGTCGATGAGGTTGCCTTGTCGGTTCGTATATGTAAATTGTTCCTAAGCAAATGGATACAAAGATTGGTTGCCTAGTGGAAGAACCCGTCCTCGCTGCATCCATAGAGAAAGATATCACTTAACAACGCCACGCTTTGCTCGCTTCCAAAGCCCACACCCTAACTCCCAAGCATCAAATCATGTTCATCCCGGACCTCTTGTTTCCAAGTCCTTATTCCTTCAAACCTTGCTCAATAACATGAAACTTAACAGCATCCATCGGCCGGTGGCTAGCAAAGAAATCATCATATAACAGGTCATATTCGCTGAGTTCATTCCCTTTCAAGTGCTCGAATCTTCGGAAGATCGACCCTAGAGTCACGTACATCTCACAAAACGCAAGCCTTCGTAGTCAGCCTCACACCAAAACCATCGTGAAAGAATCAGTACGGTGAACTTACGGCATTCCAACGCACATCCTGCTCCCTTTTCCAAACGGCACAAATGCCTTCCACATCTTCTGCTTGTCGCTGGTCAGCGCCCATCGTTCAGGAATGAACTCCTGAGCATGAGGAAAGTAGTCTTCATTCTGATGCAGGACCCAGGAGGACATAGAGACGGTAAAGCCGGCGGGGATGGTATAACCTTCGAACTTGGCACCGCCTTCCGGGACTATGCGCGGGAGGCGGGAGATGACGCCGAAGGACAGGCGGAGAGATTCGTTTACGACGCCGGTCAGATATGGAAGGCGTTCCAAAACAGTGAGGTCCATCTTGGCATTTACGTCCGGGAAAGCAGCCTTCAGTTCTGCCGTAAGCTTTGCGTAGATTTTGGGATTCTTGATTACCTCGTATACTCCTGTTGTCAAACCATTGCCCGTTGTATCAGCAGCTGCCGCCAAGATGCCGTAGACTTCGTATTTAATCTGATCTGGGGTTGGGGGGATCCAGCCTTCTTCGGGATTTGGCGTCAGCAGCTCATGGAAGATTGTGACGCGGGCGGTTTTGTTGACTCGGCCGGCGTCGAGATCGGCTTTGACGAGGAGGATTTGCTGTTTGGCGTGCTATAATTCTTGTCAGCATATGAAACCGTAGAAGATAGATATGGGAGGAGTGTGGTTTGGGAAAGATATACTTCTTGCAGGTTCAAGATCTGCGCCAGAGGCGGACTCATTTTTTTCAGCATCCATTGGGGAAGACCGTTCATGATGCTCAGCTCCGGCCACTGCTGGAAAACCCACAGCGCAGGGCCAATGCCTCTGACCAGCTCGAAGAAATTGGTGCCCAGATCCGGGGCATCAAGCAGATCATAGCAATTGTTGAACATATACTCTGTGATAACATCAATTGACACAGCACGGCATCCATGATGAATATCCAGCATTTCTCCCGCCTTTGAATTCTTCGCGATCAAAGCACACAGCTTGTCGGCCTTCTGTCGCACAATGCTTTGCAATTCCAGTACCATGGCCCGCGAGAAGAACTTGTTCAATGGCCCGCGACGGAGACGGTGCAGCTCGTTGGGACAGGAGGTGAAGGAGGCATATTCCATGCCAAAGGCATCGTAGTATCTTGGGTCCTTTGCGTACTTCGACCCGACATAGTAGATTGTCTCGTAGTTCTCGGGGTTGCTCAAGGAGACTTCGTTGGGGGTGATGCGCACGATTGGGCCGTATTTCTTGTGCAGAAGTTCGACCTGCTTGTAAAAGCGACTGCCATCTTTGAAGCTGTAGTAGGTCTGGTAGAGGAAGGTGAGGGCAGCGAGCTTAGGGCCTGGGATATGTGCGAGAGGGTGGAAGACGAGTCGGTAGATGACTATGTAAGCAACATAGGAGGGGAGGAGGACTGCAGCGTAGATCACTGCCTTATTAATAGGGATGCTAGGGTAGCTGTCAAGTCCAAGCCGCCCCAACCCCAACATCATTATTATCGATATTTATATTTTGATTTGATTTGATTCTTTTGTGACCAGAGCGACACGGACAGTACTAGAGTTTCAACAGTGCGGGGGGAACAGACCAGAGCGCTAGGTCAGCAAGAAAAAAGGCGTCTTGGGTGGTGGGTACATTTGGCTGGTTTTATGGCTGCGCTACATTTGAGGGGGAACACTACCACACACCCCCCAGAATTGAACGAGGTTGACAATACAACACAATACTGTGCTGGTACCTCCGTCTATACAAGCTTCATTTGGACTAATCAATTCCTGCGCTGCTCCGTCGCTGCAGCTGTGATTCGTATCCTATCGTGCTTCGTCCCCTTCTGGTACTTGAGATATGAGCTCTGAAATCAAAGAGGGTGCGACTCCGATTGTGGAGAGTCCCATTGCGTCGCCCGCAACGCCACTTATCCCGTCAACTGGCGGGGAGGACATAACTGCCCCAGGGGACGAAACTGCTGCGACAGGCCCAGCAGGAGAAACCATCTCTGTCGTGGGTATTCATTTGTCGGAAGTCAATTAAGCTTACCATGGATCAAGGACCCATTGGATGAGGATGCTGAGACAGACTCTGCGTTTGGAGGTGATGAGTAAGGTTGTATCCATTATGACACGGACAAGATGTTGATGATTGCAGTGCAAGCTCTACGGCCTCGATCACGAGTAGTATCCAGAAGTATCGTGAGTTCTATGGACGGACGTATCACAACTTCAATTCAGATACCGCTTTAGAGTACTGGTGAGTAAAGTCTGCAGTGAAGAAAACCAGAGGCTGATATTTGTCAGGGGGCCAAATGACGACAAGATGAATGAGCAATTGGATATCGGGCATGCACCTTACAATCCCGGATCAAAACTAGCTAACAAGCTTGTAGCCATCATATGTTAACGCTCATGCAAGATGGAAAGCTCTTCCTTGCACCAATTGGCCCAAATCCACAGGTAACTTTACGTCACACAGTAGAGATATGAAGTTAATGAAATCCTTAGAAAGTATTAGATGTTGGAACTGGAACCGGAATATGGGCTATGTGCCTAGCCCGCCCTCCCAATCCATCAAACATCTACTGATAGAAAACAGTGACTTTGCAGACGAATTTCCATCAGCAGAGGTGATCGGCACAGACATCTCTCCTACCCAGCCCAGTTTCGTACCTCCAAATCTCAAGTTCGAGCTCGACGATGCTCAGCTTGAGTGGACTTACCAACCAAACAGCTTTGACTATATCCACATGCGCTGCCTACTTGGCGCGATTCAAGACTGGCCACGCCTCTTCGATGAGATCTACAAGTAAGTTGCCATATAAGACTCAAATACGCGTGTGCTGAGGGAAAGTATCAAGATGCACCAAGCCTGGGGGGTACATTGAGCATCTCGAAATTTCAATCATGTTCAAATCCGAAGACGGGTCTGTGACAGAAGACCATTTTATGGCGCAATGGTCCAAGACACTCCTTTATGCCGCGGAGCAGCTCGGTAAAACATTCGCCATCTACGACTTCAATCGCGAGATGATCACCAATGCAGGCTTTGTTGATGTCATAGAGAAGAAGTTCAAGGTTCCTGTTGGCACATGGCCGAGAGATCCGAAGTTGAAGGAGTTGGGACAGTGGAATTTGCTGTTTTGTCTTGAAGGGTTGGAGAGTTGGAGTTTGTATTTGCTAAGCACGGTTTTGAAGGTATGCGTCTGAAGTTCTGAGGGAAGATGTTACGATGGGAGGGTGGACTGACGAGAGGCAGTGGTCGTACGAGGAAATCCAGACGCATATTATGACGATGCGCAGCCATCTTTTGAACCGGAAGAATCATGCTTATTATGATATGCACGTGCTGTCCTTGTAGCTTGTTCTCCATGTTGCAGACTTACTAACGCGGAGTAGCAATGTTGTCTATGGCCGGAAACCAGGAGGACCTTCGGATACGGTTGATGATTGAAAACGAGCTTTTACATGTCATCTATTAACATGTCGTCCACAAAACATGCTTACGGAATGTACTAGACAACACTAGTTTAGTACCGTCTAATGCTTACAAAAGACTTCATTACCTGCGATATTTGTGTTCGGGCTTTTGCTCGATTCGTCAATTGTTTTCTGCCTCTCGAGCATCCCCTCAGTTGCACGCCGTACATTTAGTACGGCCTGCAAAGGTTATATTAGGTCACATCTTAGGTAAACAGGCTCAACACAGATTCTTAGGCGAGTAGATGACTGATTTTAGAAAGGCTGTAGTGGACATCTTATCGCTAGATTCTTTCCAGAAAGAGTTTGACTTAATGGCATTTTGAAGGCTGCATCCTTAAGGATAAGATCGTATTAGCGGTGCTGGCCGAAGCAGTAGCTATAATATGAACAAAATTTTAAAGAGGTATATAAACTCTCACTTCGCATCATTCATATCTTGGAGATATGGTTCAGTATCACAATCTTTCTTTCACTTATACATGTTCTCTTCAACGAATAATATACGCTTTGAGGGCTTAAGCGAGCGGTCCTTGATCGCTCAAAGCTTACTGTATCTACTCTGTCCATTCTCCCTGCAGCTCCGGAGGCATGCCCCGACGGCGTTGAAGTCATATGCAATTGCGGGAACGGTGACGTGACCACGAGGAGATGCATTGCACTCCACACAAATGGAATTGATGGACAAGGCACGAGCTGCTGCTTTCCCACTTACTGGGGAAAGCCCTTTCCGCTTTTGTACAAAACTTTGCTTCCAGTGTGTACGAATTGCAGGAAAATTCTTGCAGAGATATTTTTGGGGGAGATTTACGCTCAAAACCATCGTTCTTTATTCAATATGTTAACAGGGGTTGCTCGTTTAGCTTTACCTGTTGCTAAGTGTAACCCCAGTGGTCCCCTAACTCCTTTCCCGCACCTAACAAAAAGCCTTTTCGACCACCTCTGGTCAATGGCCTTGCAAAGGTAGTCCTAATCTGGGGCCGGCTTGGACGGCGCAACCACTTGGTCGATCCGGGTAGCCTTATAAGATGTCAGGCGTTAAACAAAGAATCCAACCCCACAGAGAATCGAAATGGGTTCAGTGAAGCGCCTGGAGGGAAATAGACGAGGACTTGTGGTCATCCTAGCAAGATATAATAGTAGCTCTGATGCCAAAACTACCGCAATTGCAATCAAGAACCCTACCACGGTAAATTGGATTGTGCGTTTGCTCTATTCTAGCAGTAATACATTTCATCTTCTCCCAAGTACAAGAATACAGCACTAGAATCTCAAACCCTTTTTATTATCCTAAGTCTATGCAACATCCATGATTGCCAGATATTCCCGTAAACTCCGATGTTATTATAACAATGTAGCGAATTTTGCAGGACATAGTGCGTCCAAATATTATACCTCCTCCCGCTGACGCTGTTGCACGGGCGCGGGACTTCTTATGCTCAACTTCTCGCTAAGCTTGTCCTTAACACTTACACCACTCTCTCCTCCGTCGCTCACACCAGTTCCCCTCCTGCTTGAAAGCCCAAAGCTCTTGTCCCTGCTCCTTGCCGTCGTGAAGAACCCTTGTCTCAAACTCAACTTCTTTCTTCTTGCCTTCTGCTCTTCTTCATCTCTGTCCTCATCACCCTGCTCAAACAAATGGTATACCCTCTTCAGCGCTTTCCACCCCTCAATGCCAATCACAAATACAAAAATCGCCCCAAATGACAGCGCCCATTCCCAGGTAATATCGATGTGCTTGAATACCTTGGTGTTCAGACCTGGGATGTACACGGCAGGGAACACAGACAGTGCGCCAATAATAACTGCCCAGAATAGGAATCTATTCTCATAAACATCCTTAAAGAAGGGAAAGCGTGACACAGAATAGGGATCTAAACGGAACATGCTCCGGCGGATAGACTTGAACTCCCACGCTGAAATGAGAATCAGCCAGGTCAGCTCTGCGAATACTGCCGCACGAGCACGGAAGACTGGGCGACAAGATTCACTAAACGTCTTGTTGCAGTCATGGCCAAGCTCGCCACCGTTTGCGCCGTAAATGACAATAACGAATGTGAGGAGGGTGCAAGTGCCCATCAGAAATCCATATACCATCATATCAACGAGGATTTGTACGGTGAAAACACCACGTTTGTTGTCATGAGGTGGGCGACGCATAACATCGGAGGCTGCCTTTTCCTTTCCAAGACCGAAAGCTGGGAAAGAGGAGGTGATCATGTTGATCCACAAGATCTGCAGAGGGCTGAGAGGAAACACGGAGAAGCCAGCCACGTCTTGGAAACCAAGCCCAGCAATGAGGAGGATAACTTCTCCGACGTTAGAAGTCAAGAGATGGAGCACGAATTTTTGAATGTTATCAAACATACGCCTGCCCTCACGGATGGCGGAGACAATAGAATTGAACTTGTCATCAGTCAGGACGATCTTAGCCGCACTCTTGGCTACGTCCGAACCAGCCATACCCATAGCAATGCCAACATCAGCTGACGCAAGAGAGGGTGCATCATTAACTCCATCTCCAGTCATCGCCATGTAAAGACCGCGACGCCGGAGTGCTTCAATCATCCTCGTCTTCGTATGTGGGGCACAACGAGCGATGACTAGGGGTAGCTCAGGCATTTTATCGATCTCTGCATCATCCATGCTATCAAAGTCGGTTGCCTTCTTGACGATAGCTTGAGCGACATCAGGGGCAAGAATGCTGAGATTCTTGGGAATGATTCCGATTTCTTTCGCAATAGCCGTGGCGGTGGCGGGGTGGTCTCCGGTTAACATGTGGACCTTTATCCCAGCTTCCGAGCATTCTCTGACAGCATCCTTGGTTTCATCACGAGGAGGATCGTATATGCCTGCAAGACCAATGAGGGTAAGATCTTTTTCAACCTCATTTCGAAGGCGCTCGTCATTGCCAGCCGTCTTATCCTGAGTAAATTGTCCTTGCCACGATTTCCCAGCGATGGCGAGAACTCGCTGTCCTTGGCTGGCGAGCGCATCCATTTGGGTGAGGACCTTCTCCCGTACTTCATCATTGAGAGGCTCGTTGTTGGACCCCGTCCCTATGGAGCTACAGAGGTCTAGAATGCGTTCAACAGCTCCCTTGGTGAAGACTTGGTGATTGCCACTCCCTGGGGAGCTATAGACGACAGACATACGCTTGATTGTGCTATCAAAAGGAAATTCAGCAAGTTGCTTCCAGCCTGCCGATTCCAGGGTCCGCTTGCCAAAGTCAAAGCGATGGGCGAATACTTGAAGGGCGATTTCTGTGGGCTCTCCAGTGGTCTTCCACTTCCCGGCATCTTCTCCTTCCGTCTCTTTCCTGACGGAAGCCAAGTTGCACAAAGCAGTTGATTGAAGTAGCGTTTCCAGATCAGGTGTCATCACCACATCTTCTTCTTTCTCTTCCGTGTTGTGTTTGTTTTGATCCTTGGCAATCTTCTCTGCTGGGACATCAAATTTCAGAGCTGCTGTGCTTCGTTGTGCATCATAGTCAGGCGTAGACTCCTCGTTATCAGAAGCAGGGATATGTTGAGTTTCTGGGCCTTGCGTGACGGTTCCTTGAGTAGGATCATTGGGATCTTGTGTGTGGAGAACTGTCAAAACACCAACACCGTGGATCCAGGCCTTCTTGACGATCATGGCACCCTGGGTGAGTGTGCCAGTCTTGTCAGAGCAAATATTGGTAACACCTCCGAGCGCTTCCAATGCCGAAAGATCTCGAATGACGACATTGGCCTTTCTCATGACGGTCATACCAACGACCATTGTGATGGTAAGTACACTGAACAATTTAGTAGATGTTCAAAACTTGGCATTTGGAAACCTACGCAATAAGCGATTCTGGGATAATCGCAATACCGGTAGATATGGCATAGACTGCAACCTCGCCAGTGACATTGAATTTGTTTACTGAAAAGACAATGATTGCCAACAGTATTGCACAGCCGAACAGGACATATGCAAGCTTCGAGAGCTTACGCTGAAGCGGGGTACCCTCGGTGAGACCTAAGAACTTTCCAACTCCATCCCATGTTCTTTTGTAGGCACCTTTGACTGGCTGTAACTTTCCGTACTTGAGGCTCATCGATCGACCGGGTTTTCTCTTCTTGCCAGCAGATGCTGCAGCAATCTTCCCGACTTCCGTTTCCATGCCTGTGAAGATCACTATTCCTTTCCCGCGCCCTTTTGTGACTGTTGTTGTAGCATATGCGAGATTAATTCTGTCGGCAGGCATAACTTGGTCTTCTGACTCGGCAAGTTTGCCTTCCTGATCGGGGATCTCAATATTGTTCTCGATGACCTTCTCAACGGGTTCTGCTTCGCCTGTCAATGACTTCTCGTCGCAGTTGAGATTCATGGTCTCAAACAAGCGCATATCTGCAGGTACAGTATCACCTGTTTTCAAGATACATATATCACCAGGAACGACTTCAGCACTAATGTATATTAGCAAACACTGAACTGCGGAAAATTGCAATCAATTACGTACCTGGGAATGACGTCTTCTTTGCCGTTACGGAGTACACGTGCGCTAGGAGAGGATAAATTTCGCAGAGAGTCCATCTTCTTCTCTGCTTTGAGTTCCTGATAGAACCCAATGCTAACATTGAGTACGATTACCGCGACAAGAACTCCGCCTTCGACATAATCTGATACCCCAAAACTTAAAGCCATGGCAAATATAAGAACCTGTGAACTTTAGATATTATTGCAACAACCGATATCCAGAAAGGCTTACCAAGATCATCGCATTTGCAACTTGTTTACCTAGAATTCTGTACCAGGAAACTCCGCCTCCGCCTTCCAGCTCATTTGGTGGGTGCTCCTTTTGGATCTCCTTGACTTGAGCATCACTCAACCCAGTATCGACATTTGTTTTCATCTGCTTGACTACATCTTCGAATATCATTAGAAAGGGATGTCGATCAGTTCTTGGACCAGTGGTCCCCTGTGTCGATTTGGGTTCCATTTTTGTTTGAGATGTGACTTCCACAATTTTGAGAGGGCACTTATGTGATATCGTGTGTAGACGTAAATTACATTTAGCGGTTCTATTCCTATTCGAGGGAATAGTAGGGAATTTGCAGTATTACCAGAATATGGTTGGTAAACTCTCGAAAGAAAGGGGAGGGGCGGAACTGTTCTATTACTTATAGAATCAGAGTTTAGCAACTCGAGTCGGGGTCGAGGTTGGGGCGATAACAAACTCTGAACCAAGAGAGACCAAGGCATTGGCAAAACTGGGTGATGTATATGTGCCAGTAATGTGGAGTGCTTGAACGATATAAGTTACAACGAACTCTTGGCCGATGTCTTGCGAATCCGCGGAAACCTGGGCGGAGGCTTGGCCGCGAGCGGAAGTCTGGGCGAGACTAAACTGCTTTTGGAGTGGCGGAAACTCAACTGGCCCAAAAGTGACGTGATGGGGTCCAAAAAATGAGTCAGGTGACGTAGTCGGCGACGCCACAGCACAACCCTTCCTGATGACCCCAAGAGCTTGGCGCGTGCTTGGGACTCTACTAAACAGTTGAGTTTGACACCACTTTTTCAACCAGGCGAAGATAACACCGGATACGATGACATCAGGCACGCAGAACACGGAGCGGGACATTACGAATAGAGGGAAATGCCAAGCAAGAAGCATGCAACTGCAGAACATGAATTGGTGGCGCCAAGAGCACAAGCAATATCATCCATCCACCACAAGACAACAGGATGCCGATTACCCGGACATCACAGATCTAGATTGCTGAGGCCACCCGAAGTTGTTGGAAATGTTGAGAATATTTACAATTTAACAAAGTCAGAAAGTGAGGTGGTTTGGAATCTAAGCATTTCTAGAAACTGCTAGAGCCGCTAGCGCTGATATATACTTTCCTCTACTAAGCCTAGTATCTTTTTTGGAAGCATCCTAGAACAAGAGAGTACACTACTTCGAGAAGGCGGCATATGCAATGAAGAGTATTTCGTTGAAACGGGTGACTTTTGTGTTGTGTTAAACTAAAATCATGCTGCGAAGTATTCACAAGGAACTACAGAGGTTAGAATTGATACTCTGTTCCTTATGATTAAGTACAACATATACTGAAAATTAGAACAAGCATTCTTCGTGAGCTCCAATTTATGTACAGCCAATATGAAAGCCAGGCTCTAGAGCTCTCAGCCATTTCAAGCTAAAGGATTTTCGTTTAATCAAGCCTAGAAATTGCTGTTCATGTACCCAGTTCTCGGAAACGCCTAGAAGCTTTCCTGGCAACCCAAGAAAGTATGGTAGATGAGCTTATGCGTTAAGTATGACAGCGCTGGACACTCGCTCCACTCGGTAGTTGGTAGACATTCTAGCAGTAATCAAGCTTCAGTCTCTGCGTCAATCTAAACGGAATCGACTAAAATGACAAGATTTGAGGAAAACCAAGGAATCGGACAAGCATAAGTGTAGCAGGCTAGATTCAAGATAAATATCGGCACTATGATTGTGCCACATTGCTAAGGGTGGACTTTCTGCTGAGCGTAAGGTCGTCTAAAATTAGAGGTGGAATACCTTTTAGCTCTTGTAGCTCCTGGAGATCTACACAAAACGCCGCTGTAAATGCAAATATCCAATCCACTCAGGGATATTTCATAATGAAATGGATTATGCGTAATCACTTGGGAGGTTCATTTTCTGATCCCCATCTCGTTTTTTCGTCCCCTATATGTATATATATCAGTACGCCTGTTGGGAATGATCGCGATATCTTGGTTGGTCATGCCAGATGCTGGTACTCTGCCATTGACATTTAAAGGACAGTGAAACTGCATCCACGTACCTAAAGACCATCCTTTTTCCTCATACCCTAGCTGCTTCTTAACCTTCTCAACCGTATCCTTATCACCTGTATTCTTCCCAATGTTGTCACTTATCTTAACAGCAGGATTGCCATTCGCCGAACTTAGTTTGATGACAATGTTCATTGGAATAGATTTTGTGCCTGTGGTGGCATGTGTGAAATCGTTGGTCAAGAATGTCCCAACACCAAAGGTTGGCTGGAAACCCTTCTCCTCTGCAATCGTCTTGTACTCAAGGCACAGCTCGATGTTCAGAGAGTCTGAGAATACAATGGTTTTCTTATCCTTAATACCATTAGTATCATAGAACTCGCGCATGATGCGCACAAACTCAGCTGGATCGCCAGAGTCCTGCCGAACGCCAGCGAATACCTCCGCAAAAGACTTTGCTGTTGTGTTTGCCCCATCAATTTCGTTATCAGATCCAGCTGCACCAGACCTTGTGGTCTTATGATCTGGGATAGCCTCGCGGAAAGCTCTCAAAAATGCCGGAGTGCCAAAAGTGTCGGTGAGCGCGATTCCTAGAACTCCCTCACCGAAGCACCCAACCCAATAACTGAGCGCTTTATGAGTGGCAGTCTCATAATCGCCATCAATGGCAGCGACACCCATAAACCATTCGTGGGCAACTGTCCCCACAGGCGGAATATTGAAACGCATGGCCAGATGAACATTGCTCGTACCTGTGAGTATTCCAGGAAGCTTGACCCTTTCACCATCCTTCTTGGCCTCAACCAGGCCACGAAAGACCAACGCTTGAGTATGGTAATCCCTTCGCCGCCGTGTACCAAATTCAGACAGGATACAGCCAGCTTCTAGTAATCTCTTCCCCTTTCGGTACGCTTTTTCTTGCTGCCCATCATAATTCCAGTCGGTGTCCATAAACTTAAAGTACGCTTCACTTGTCAAGGCTAAGAGAGGAATCTCATACAGAATGGTGTCAACCCAGAGACCCTTAACCTTGATATCTATTTCACCAACATCATTCTCGCTATTAGTGTCATCGTCTGGTGTGAAGGATGCAACGATCTGATCTCGGGGATTCAGTCGGAATTCTTTGAGGAAATCGAGATACTCCTGATTCAGGTATTTGCAGGATTGTTGAAGAAATTTGAGCTCGTCGCTCGATAGCGCAATGTTTCCGAGTTCTGTCAGGTGTTAGCTATTGCACTTTAGACGAGGCTGATAGACCGACTCACTGTTGATTTGAGCTTCTAACCATCGGAATGCCTTGCGCGATAGTTTCTTCTCTGGTGTTCTGTTCGTGAAAGCGTACGTGACCTGGACTTGTGGAAAGTATTTGAGCACGGCACACTGCATCGTCAATTTGTAGAGATCCGTATCGAGGAAGGATATCACCCCCTCCGGATAATGGGAAGAGTCGTTGAATGCCATGGTATGTTGTAGGACAAAACAATCTGGAGCATTGGCAGTACAAGATGGTCCTATTTATGCTGCCCTGGAATGCGCTGCGCTCTGCTCGAAGGAGGTTGCTTGCGCAATCAAGGCACAAGAAGGCAACGAGATGGTAGCCTTGAACCAAGGAGTCACGATAGGTTAACAGCTTATGTGGTACTATACAAAAAAGTTCAAAAGTTTAGATTAACCTTAACAGGGATGGGATGCCCCTCATAAGTCTGGTGGAGAAGCTATTGCGTGGATCGGCGATAAGATAGCACAATAGAGTACAGTGCTGTACAGTGGTAGTAAAAGTTAGTGGGAAGGAGCTTATTCTACAGTATAGTGCTGCTGCAGTAACCTTGGAGGGGGAGGGGCTTTTCACTATGAACGCATCAGGCGGCCGATGAGGCTGAGATATCTAGTGCTTATATAATCATTCCCCTTCAACGAAAGTTCTGTGGCTGGTACAGATCCATAGCAAACATTGCGTCGTCCCCAGGTTTGAGGGTTGTCGACATTCTCGCTGGGCTTTCCAATGTGATCGGTATGTGCATCAGTGTTGTTGAGCTGAGTTGAATCCGTAAAATCAGACTGTGGCTCATCAGAAGAGGTGGAATGAAATGCCTGGCATCTCACCAAAGGTGATCTGATGCTGCAGACAGAGAGTTTCTGGTCTTTTGGGCTGGGGGATTGAGACGGGTATTGGCTGAAGCTCAACTTGGGATCTCGTAATCGCCTACCTCTTGACTCGGTCCACTAGTTATGAATTTTCGAGCGTCCCATCCACTTCCTGACGAGGGTCGAAAAAAAATATAAGGCATTGCTTTTGAGAAAGAAGATATGAAGCAGAATACTTATCATGGTAGCAAATTATCGCGGGATGAATAAGTGCAATAGCACTGCAGCATCTATATATTGAGGAAAACCCTAAACCTAGTGGTCGAGCATGTCATTGTAAATTTATTAAGCTTCTCAACTTCGGCATTTGTGGAGTATCAGCTAGAATGTACAGGGCTGCTTGCTTCACAAACCACTCAGGATTTCTGCCTGGGGAATTCTATCTGTTTGGATAAAAATGATATGCTTGCACATGAACAGGATTGGAAACTCTTCAATTGACTCACTTAGAAGCACACAAGTCATGATCAACATCAACTCTGTCATTCAACAATGAGATGCACATACATACCCTTGCCTCTTTGAGGGCCAGCAAGAAGATGCGATGTAGTTTTGTGATGATACTTATTAATAGCTGCGATACTATGCCTTTGATCTCTCATCATGACTAACTAGTCGTGCAGTATCATGTATTATTCTTTCTGAAAGTGCAGCCACAGTTCCCTTATCTTTAGATATCAGATTACCACCACGAGACATTGGCGTCACGATAAGTTCGTTTGAATTTCAAACTCTTCTTGTGTCATTATCTCAATTACTTTGTGACCTAACAATCTCAAATATGGTACAAGAAACATCGACCCAGAACTATTGCAAGTGAGGTACGTTCTTCTAATTAGTAGTTTACATAATTTAGGCTTTTCGAAATCTACAAAATTATCTGCCAATCATACAATCTTCTCAGCTTCCTCGACCAGGTCTTCAACTTTGAAGTTTGCGTCTCCCCTTCCAAACATCTCAAGCAGCAGCTTTCGCTTGGTGTTTTCACTATTCATTCCATAAAATTTTTGCAAACACATGACCAACCACTTAGCCTCATCAATGCTGACTCCTCTTCCCTTGATAACCTGACCTTGTAGCAATACCAGTCCCTTTTCCTCTGCCAGCTCTAAGTGATGAGTAATGGTTGTATGTGGTTGACTGTATTCGCCCCGAAGTTTGAACTCTGCCAAATGGGTAAAAAGTACAGCAACAGTGTTTTCAGCCGGAAATGTCCATTGCAGAAAGTGTATTTCATCTGGTTGATCGCCCGGCTTGGGAAGAGGAAGAATGAATTGCGGATACTTCTTTGCCGTTTCCTCTATGCTTCGATATACGGGAAGAGGAATAGTTGCGCATAGAGATTGGTCATCGTTAACATGTCGCAAACGCCATATTGCTTCTAGCTCTTTTTGGGGAAGGGAACGAGTCTTCTCCAGATCAAGGTAAGAAGATAATGTCTTGACTCCAGAGGTAGTAGCAGGAACTTTTGGGGGGGGGGATATTTGTGGTGGAGGAGGTGGAGGTGGAAAAGGGGATGCAGCATCTGTCGAGGGTGCTGACTGGCTCGTATCCGCTGTTGAAACAGGAACTGTGGCTTTCTTTTTGAGTAACTCAATTTTCTCTTTATATGCTTCTTTTAGCTCGTTGATATCTCGTAGGCCGTTCCTGATTCATTTGAGTCAGCATCGAATCAATGTAGGATTTAAGATACATCGAATAATTGGCATACTCTTTTGCTTTCCTGGAGAGCTTTTCCTTATATTTCTCCAGGATTCTGTCCGGTTGCTGAGTGGCTAGAAAACGTACATCGTGGACTTGTGCCCATCTTCGCTGGGAAGCTCGCAGGTAAGGAGCTGCGCCAGATACAACATTACGCAAAGACGGCACACGAAGCGTCGCCATAACGTCTATCCAGGTGCAGGTTACCTCTATAAGAACACTCTATTGCGATCACAAGTTTCTGATATACAGTGAACACGAGGCTGAGAAATGTCGAAGAGGCTGATGCCACACGGATAAAAGTTTCACCGAAAGGGCTTGGCTCAGAAGGCGGAATCTCCGATTCCATCTCAACCCAACATACATTTTCTGAAATCATCATATCTGCACTACCTACCAGCTTTCATACTTGCTCGCTGCATATAATATCTCATATATCAAGCTTGCTTCACTCCGTTAGCCTACCATGTCTGAACGAAAGGTTCTGACAAAATACTTCCCCCCCGATTTCGACCCCTCCAAGATTACCAGGTCGCGTGCTCCCAAGCAAGCCGGCCCCAAGGTGCAAACGGTTCGTTTGATGGCACCTTTTCCCATGAAGTGTACCGCCTGCGGAGAATACATCTACAAAGGAAGAAAGTTCAACGCGCGAAAGGAGACCACCGAGAAGAAGTACTACTCGATTCCCATATTTCGATTCTACATCAGATGTACCAGGTGTTCGGGCGAGATCACCTTCTTGACTGATCCTAAGAACATGGATTACGAGTGCGAACGTGGTGCAAAACGGAATACAGAGCCTTGGCGGATGAATGGAGGTGGCAAGCAGGAGACTGACGAAGAACGATTGGACAGGCTCGAGAGAGAGGAAGAAGAGAAGAATGCGATGGAGGAGTTGGAGACAAAAACTCTGGATGCAAAACGAGAGATGGCCGTTGCGGATGCTCTTGACGAGATCAGAACACGAAATGCGAGAAATGCGAGGATGGAGAATAATGGTACCGACACCACAGCAACTGTAAGGGAGAGTATAGATAAGGAGAAAGCGCAGCAAGATCATGAGGATGAAATGGCAGCACGATTGGCTTTCATGAGGCATCAAGAAGCACTGGAGGAAATCATTGAGGACGACCATGATGGGGGCATGAGCGAAACAAGTAATGCAGCTCCACTTAGCAAAGAAGCGGCGATGGAGATGCCTCCTCCAAGTTTCAAGCGAATTGTCAAAAAAAAAAAGATTGCAGGCTCACTGCTTGGAGTCAAGAAGAAGCCTTCGCTGGTTGTGGATTACGATTCTGATTGATGGATGGGATCGATCTCAGGCAATTTGCAATGTGCGAAAAAGTCAAGTAATGAAGGTGATCTAGCTACTGGCCATTCCCCAAGAGTGAGCTTCCCATACAATTGAAAATGCAATGCAAGTCCCAAATTGACAATGGTTTGACAGGAAACAACTCTCATGCTGGCAGCACATCATGACCTCGTCCCAGTCGTGATAGTTCCTCCAAAGCCGTCCGGAAAATAATTCTTAGGAAATTCTGACATTTGAGGGAAGCTAAGGAAGAGCCGCTGCAATTGCTAGAGTGATCGACTGGTATATGTTTGGTATTCTGCCACCAATCAGAATATTTTGGTGGGGCACTCACCAAAATCAACTGCTGGCTTGAAGAAGGAATGAAGAATTGAATTGAATAGCAATGTGATGAATATGGTCAATATAGCTAATAGAGTATTAAAAATCTAAAAAATCGAGCTATTTGACTTTGAGAATCGATTGGGTGTTGAGTTACAGGTCCTCGCTCTTCTTTTTGCAGTAGATTTCCTTCGGTTTGTATGCGATTTCGATGATTTTGACTGCTATAGAAAGAGTCGTACGCTGATTGCAAAGAAGGGAAAGGTTCGTAAATAGGTAAATCTCGGTTTATAAAGGCGTTGAAGGTTGATTAGGGCACCTGCTTCTAGTATGCCAGTTGATTGGCACCCTCTACAAGTTGCTCTATTATGCCCATAAGCAATACAGGCAGAGCAGTGCCGTAAAGGCTGTGTTATTTCTTCGAATTGGCTTAATATCCTTCCTGTTTGTGCAGTTCGTAGTCGATTGTGCCGGCGTACGTGTGCTCGTTTTTCTGCTTCAGCAGATCGACGTCGTTGATAGCTAATAGGATCAAGAGTAGGTGTAGGAAACACAATAGGCTCAGCACCTGAAAGAAGTCGTAAATAGTGATAATGAGGGTGAAAATCGAGTGGCTGAATGACTTGATTGTATTCGATTTTGAGCTTAATTGTATGCCAGCACGGTACGCCAAACGCAGAGGAGAAATTGCCAGTACAAATTGTATGAGGATCGTCTGCTGGCAATTGTTTTTTTTTGTTGATAAATAGCGTATTGCTCTGACAGCAATTTCAGCCCAAAATTGGTGATATCGATTTTACTCCATAGTAGAATGAGCCCGAAAAGTGTATAGGTGTTGACTGACGTTCTCTCGCTCTTTTCTGTTGTAATTTGATCAACTCAACTTCAATTGCTAGTTGCGTACTCTCCCATACAGTTGTTAAATCACCTGTAGAAGCGCCTATCCAGCTTTTGAGAGTATAATGCCCTCCTTCGAGAGCTGACGTAGTACGTGCTCCTGCATGGAAATATCGATCAACCCAGGCGTGAACTACTTTTGATTTGTGCTTACTTAGCCACTGGCCAATACAGTAAGCAAGTACTTCACGTTCCAGCTCGAATTCAGCTAATTCTTGAATCTTTTGCGTTGATAGAGAAAGCTTGCCGACGTGGCTGGCCGTTATTCCAATGAAAATCGACCTTCCATTCTTGCAATATATCTTCATACTCGCCTTCGGTTTTAGCTTGTACGACGTTTCGAAATCCTCGTAAAAACAGCTCCCAGCGCTCTTGAGTTTCGAACTTAGCTTTAAAATGAAAAGCAACGTTTTTGAGGATATGTCAAAAGCAAAGAACGACTTTAGTACGAATAGCTGGAAAGCAACGTTCGAGAGCTGAAATTATAGCAAGATCACAGTCAGTTGCGAGTACTGAAAGATACACAAATTGATCGAAAAGCTGACGAAAGCGCAATACAGCTTTGTTGTAGCAATTCTCATCTTCTTGATCGAGAAAGCAAATCGCAACCGTGAACGTTTGATTCATACCGTCAATGCCTATAATATGAAGCAAAGGCATACCGAATTTGTTGGTTTTGTAAGTACAATCAAGCAGTATTCAGCGTTTTTGTTCGGATACTCTACTGATTTTGCGGCTGCAATGAACAGGAAATTGATATGCCCTTGATCATCTTTCTCCATAGTAAATACTACTTTTCCTTCAGTTTGTTGAGCTTCTAATTGCGCAATTAAAGCTTCAGGAAGTGATTTTCCACTTCAGCGTTGATATTATAGATATCTCGAGGTATGATCTCTAAAGAAGGATCTAGCTGACGCAACGCAATTACAGTTGATTTAGGAGGTACTCTAGCTAGCTGGTGAGAAGCTACAATATCGAGGTGAGTTGAAGTTAACTGACGATGAGCATGAAAAGCGCTTGCGCGTTCTGCAGGAGAGTGATTATAAGCTGAGTATTTAGGATCTTCACGGTATAAAAGATCCCAACTGCCATCAGTGCGTTCCTTTACTTTAATAAAGAATAAGCACCCAGTTTTGCCTGTATTGCCTTCTCTTTTTCGGTACTGATTATCTACTCCAGGTCGAAGGAAAGCTGCCTTTTTACAGCCTCCGCGTTGGCAATTCAACACTCGAATTATACGCCATTTACGCTTCTCCGAATGACCAATTATAAAGGCATACAAAGCCAGCTTTGCATGTTGTTGCGTAAAGCAAAAAGGTCGTTGAACGAGTCGAAATTGCCTTGTGGTGGAAGAGATAATGGTACAATTGAAGCTTCAGCATTCGACGACGAGGATTTGGTATTTAGAGCTGCTGAATAGCCCTGATTTTGAGTGGCAGATACAGTCAATGACATATTAATCAATTGCGAGAATGCACAGTATGGTTTCGGCGACAGTGAGGTAGCGACAGCAAGGTAGCAACGACGAGGTCAAAAGGTGGTGGCAGCTACAGTACAAAATTTTACAGCCAATCCCTTACTACAGCCTTGTGCCTTGGCTGCTCCCTACACCGCTTGCCTATTACAATATCCACAGGGGGGGGGGGAGGTCATGTATCACTCGTCGTAAATATGGGACGTGCGGTGTCATTTTGCTCTAGCCCAAATATCGTTAGTCGCTTCGAGACGAGCTACTAATCAGGGCGGATGAATTTGCACGCCACAGCGCTATATTTCCCGCATTAGTGTGAGATCTTGAAAGCTCGGATGCGACCCCTTTTTTAGAGATGGTAAGAGCTCGATGGTGGAGCTGTAGTAGAGGAACTCTATTGTGCTATAAAAGGAGACTCTTTGCAAATTAGGCGTGAGGGCGACGATGCGAACGTGATTTTCTAGTAGGAGGGGTTTAGGGTGTCCGAGAGTGGCTACAGAATATAACTTATAAAACATTATAGAAGGTATTGAGGTGTGCATATATATATTAAGATGCTTAAAGTCAAAGTACCCATCATTTTTTCCGGCACGTGGGGATGGACGTTAATCAGATTATGGCTTCTGAGAAAATCGCACACAATCAATCTCTGCTTCCGCTCGAGTCTGTAGAATCTAGCCTCCGTGGTTTACAAGCCTTTATTTGCATACTAGTTGTCTGCGTTGCCATTTCAGCCACATTCATCTTCCAATATCTGTCATAAAAAATCATATCCCATATCGATTACTCTTTACTATCGATCAAGGACCACGCTCCATATCAATCATTAAGTGTTCAAGCTGTGCCCAAGAGAGATGCTTCGGCTGTCATGGAAAACCGTTGCTTGACTCCCCTGTAATTAATATGCCGGTTGCATTGCAAAAATATGATACCGTTGCAGAAGAGATCAACTATTTAGCATTCGGGGGTTTGCTGTGCCATTCTGACCAAGAGATTCTGAACATACAAACAAACGAGGCTAAGCATCCGAGGAGATATATGGAAAGGGCCAAACACGATTCCGGGATTGGTTACTTGAAGGAGATGCCAATCAGTGTGGCGACAAAGAAATATTCGAAGCGTTATAAAAGATAGAATGTGGACGTAGTGGAATCCAAGAAGTAGGATGAGGAGACGATGCGTTCTTCACGATGGTGTTACAACTTCTCCCCGCCTTCATGCCACGGCCGGAAGAAAAGCCTAGAAGAGAGATATTAGCAATGTTCTATATCAGCCTTTTGTTCGATAAATTGATATCTTTGTTATGGAATGGTTCGGTGGTTGATATTGGGAAGAGAATCACCTTGTATGAAGCACTGCTACAGGTTCTAACTATCTTTGCCCAGCATCCACATCTGGCAGGATTATTGTGGGAAAATAGAAACGAGAAGAAACAAAGTCCAGGCTTACAGGTCCTGGCCAAAATTGAAACGCTGACCAACTTTTGGTTGATCGATCCGAGGATGGCAAGATGCCAAGTCTCTATGCAACTGGCCAAAATACCTATACACAAGCTAAGCTGTACCTGGATATCACGGCAGAAATGCGAAAGTGGAAGATGGGCAGCCTGGTAGCTATCCGCAATAGGTTTATGGTATTCTATGATTTGGTTAAGAAGAAGAGATCTGGTTTACACCTGACAGAAGTGAGACTAGATCCTTGGGCTACGTTCTACAAAGAAAGTGTGGTTGGCTTCACAGATGCAGTCGTGGCAGACCATTACAGAAGAGAAGTGGGCTACAAGAACCTGCTCCTTAGGTCGGGTCATTATACTGATGAAAGAGGTCCTGGCTATGGCATCCTTTCCACCAGGTGTTTCTTGACAATTAGAGAGTCAAGACTGGATCGGATAAAATTCTTGCTTATCGGAGCCCAGGACACCTTATGCTGGGGCTTGTTCGCGTGAGCCCATTACAGAGGATGATACTGGTTACTGACTATTAACTGACAATGAAGCTCAGGTTTGACTTTGTTAATTGGAGAACGATATCCGTCTGAGCCCCCAACAGTTCGCCTTGTACTTGATCAAGGCCCAGATAATTTGATCTCAGAGAGGAAAGTACTTTTTAATGCTCATATTTTAAAGATAGGCGGCGTAAGTATTTTAATCATTTTTATGGTTAATATGTTGATGTGGAAAGTCTGCCTCAGTCTTAACACTCATCAAGGTAAAGATTCCGAGAGATGGCTGCCGAATCGATCAACAATCTTGTCAGTCATAATCAGCATCCAAGCTATACTCTTTGGTGCTCCAAAGTAAGTGTATCAAAACACAGTTAGTCTATGTACCATCTGCTTTTGGCATCACATGTTTGGATTTCTAGGTCATGTATAAGGATTCTTGAACCATGTACAGAGTTTCACTAATTGGCCGTGATGTGTAGTCCATGGGAAGAAAGCTAATAAGAAGAGGATTAATTAGCATATAATAGTTATGTTTACGCAAAACCGTAAAATATACCATAATATGGTGGCTCACAAGTGGTAAAGCCAAGAAGAGTGTTTGGAGCCTGGTAGTCGAAACCCAGAACCATTGCACAGCCGTTATCGGTGCGACTCACCGGCGACACAAGTCCCCATTGTGGTCAAGTTCCAAATCTTAGCAATCTTCTCTCTTCCAAATTCTGTTGCTTACTCGCGTACAAAGGGGAAATGAGCGGATCAAAAATACCACAGGTGGTCAAAACGACGGCAGAGTATAGCCAGCATCTCGAATATTTCAAGGATTCATCAATCAAATTTCTGTCAAAAGGTGACACTAATATAGTAAAGGAGTTGGAGAAAGCGTTGAAAATGAAGGATGTGCTTTAAAAGCGCACCGTGGAGCATCGTTCCCGGGACATCGACATATCTCAGGTTTCAGTTTAGTAAATACCGGTCAGTTTCTTTTGTCGATACTTGATAGGATTATTTTTGATCAGAGTTACAAATGTATTGAGAGGCACTTATCAACTTCCTGATTGTGAAGGATTTCCTTGCATGTGCAATCTCTTCCTCTCCTTCGCTTTCCTCTTTTGCTGCCTTTTTTTCTCCCGCTTCCTCTCTTCCTTGCTCATTCCAGAGCCTGTATTCGACATTGCATTACTAATTATGCCTGAGTTAGATGCCCCTTCATTACGTCCGTTTGTGCTCTTTATAATCTGATTCGTTGTCTGTATCTCCTCCTTTTTCGCCACCTGCCCATTCAAAATGCTCCCTAAGTCGGACTTCTGCGTTTTGTCCGGCATCCTACTCTCCCAATACATCTCCCGATCCATGTCTCCGCTCATGGCCTTTGGCATTTCCGGTTCTACTTCATTTATATTGAGCTTACCCTCCGACTGATCTGTCACAACAGCCCGCTCGACCTGGTTAGCCCACTCCACCACTTTTCTCTCCTTCCTCACCAGCTTTTTCCTCCTACCGAGTGCCGATCTGCCCACGTCCTCCTCGCTGCTCTCCTGCCCTCCATCTAGACCCCTTTTAGCGCTCTCTCTCTTTTCCTCCGCATCCCTCTTCTTGCTCGCTTTCAGCACTGTCGCAAACTTGGTCTCTAATCCTCTACGCCCTCTTTCCTTCTCCCCAATCAGGTAATTTTCTGCTATTGGGTATCCGACACCTAAATGCGCGGGTTCTGGGCGGAACAGAAGTGCCTCTTCGGCGTCCAGCTCTGCATCGGTTTTGCGAGGGATGTCTGGAGAGGTCCATGAACGCACGAGCTCTTCGCGGGCAGCGAGGGCAAGCTGAATACGATTGGAGATGGCATCAATCTCAGTTTGGGCAGCCATGGGCCCAAAAGGCGTAGTTACTGGCTTTGGAGCCATTGGAATACTTTCGTGTGAAGGCAGAGAATTCGTTATATTAGAGAGCTTGGTGATTTAATGAGAAAGTCTGGTCAGAGATCATAACTAAGTAGTTTTGTGCAAAGGCAACGCTCGTCTTAATTATCATGCGCCTCAATATCGGAGCATTCAAAGTTCGGGAAGTGAATCAGAAGTTCTTGGTTTCCGCATGGAAACAGCTACAAAGGCGGTGTAGATTTTTTTCTCAAATCATGGCAGAAAACGAATGTTGCCCCGCCCGGCTCATGGTGTTTGGGCGGTCACGCGTTCAGCTCCATCACAAAAATATACAATGGCGCCAGAGACAACACTAGGAAAGAGAAAGCGGAGGATACCCCCTGCTGCCAGAAATGAGGAAGATGATACAGCCAAGTTACATGCCCAGGAAGTCTTCCGACGACACTTTGAAGCTCATTTCCAGCCTATACCTGAGGCCAAGAAAGTGGTAGGTGATATTAAAAAAGTGTCCGATGATGAGTCGGAAGAGTCAGAATGGGGCGGTATATCGGAGGACGGAGATGACGTGCAGGTTGTTGAGCATACGGACGAGTATGCGCGGATAGCTGCCATGCCAAAAGAACAGCTAAAGGCATATATGGTATCAACTGGTACTCCTCGTGCTTTGCTTCATGTCTAATAAGTTGGTAGAGCTATAAACCGCCGATCGCCTCCGAAAACATCTCTGTGATCAGAGACAAAGCATCTAAAGTCGAGGACGACGATGCTTCGGAATCAGCCAACCTTAAAAAAGACCTTGAGCTCCAACGCCTGCTCTCCGAATCCCACCTGCTTGACTCCGCAAATAACCATACGTTACAGGGCACCAATCGTCACAAGGCTACGGATTTGAGGCTTCAGGCATTAGGTGCGAAAGGCTCGTTGTGGAGGCAGGAAAAGATGCCGATGGCGCATCGGAAGGGGATCGTTGCCAAGGCTGAAGAGAAAGACGTTAAGAGGAGGAAGGAGGCCAGGGAGAACGGAATTATCTTGGAAAAGGCTACAGGTGTCAAGTCCTTGCATTCAAAGCCCACCAAGATTGTCAAGAAAGGAAGGGAGAGAGGAGTCGATGCACCTGGGATTGGGAGGTTCTCGGGAGGAACACTCAAGTTAAGCCGCAAGGATATATTTGATATTGAGGGGCCAAGGAAAGGCTTAGGAGGTAAAAGTAGACGGTCTGGTAGCAAAGGAGGGAGCAGAGGGAAAAGGTGAGGGCAGTAGAGGCACCGTGATAGTGTTGAAACGTTCCACGTTTCTGCTGCCTTACCTGAGATGAAGAGTGTGCACAAGGATAAGTTCTGCTGAAAAAGTATTCACACCCTGAGGCGCTCTGTGTTGGACGACAAGGCGAGGGTTGCTACAGCTCATGAAGCAGAGATGAATATCTTGTATATAGACATGAACCAACCACACCCCCGACAAGGGATAGAAGGTTTGCTTAGGGCTAATCTTGGAGCAGCCTTCCGAAGTCAAAGTGCAGTTAGCGACGCATCGTAATTGGCCGAGTTTCATGCACCGTAGCCCTCTGTATATATTGTGAATGCCCTGTTAGATGTTAGATGTTGGCTTTGATACAGTGGAGAGCGAAAGCGGCTTCCTCTTTGTAAGCCATTATAACTTAGTTCTGCAGTTTCCCCTAGGTTCAACGTCCGCTGTATTGCGTGCACGCGCCAACCACCGCTTTTTACGGCTTTACAACATATCAGGCATTATGAATGTGACGGGAGCAAGCGTTATCACCTAACCTATCAGAAGGTCAGAATGGCTCGAAATACCAACAAAAACCGTTGCCTCACTGCACTAAATCCGTCTGAAAGGCTGTATACTTTACACCTTCGATCCTTTATCCTCGATCCTCGATCCTCTATCTTCCGACCTTTAATCTTCAATATCCAACCTTCAACTTTATTATTGCCTACATCTCTACCCGCACAACCTCAGCTCGTTATATATACGCCAATCCAAACGAAAGCGATGGATCAAGAGGTTAGCACCCCTCTCTATCCCCACCAACCGCGCCTCACCTTCCTCCCCTTCCCCTTGAATCCGCAACCAAATCTACTCCCTCGCGCTCATCTTCCCTACCCTAATCACTATCTGGAGAGGCCAATGGGAAAGCTTAAGTATTTCACCTAAAGGATCACATAACACAAATTACACAGGCCCTCCATTCAAAGTCGGTCTAGTTGATAATATCAATCCAGCACTTGAGAAAGTGTTTGAGCTTTTAGGGCGGAGGAAAACAGAGTATCATGTTACAATTATTATGCGAGCCGGTTCATTTATCCTGGAACATTACCGCATGATGGTGACCAGTATCCTGACACTGGTTGGTATGGGATGGAGCTCCCTAACTTAATAGAGAAGTGCCGAGCGGTTTATGCTCGAAGGGATCGGAATAAAAGGAAAGACTTAGCATCGGTACTTTGGAGTGATAAGACTCACCGGCCATGGTTTACAGAGAACATGGAACGTCTTAAAGAGCTTGGATGGCAAGTAACTATATTGCTAGAAGCAGAAGATGAGATTATAGTCAGTACAGAGCCTTGGGATTTCGACCGCGTGATAATAACATATACACTAAAGAAAGAAAGATTGAAGGTGCTATTAATGGCTGTGGATCCAAATCCATTTTCATATCTATATGAACATGTAGATAGTAGGCGACAAAGGAAAATCAAAAAATTTGAGACATTACAGGGGTAGACAGTAGTTAAACTCGATAGTTGCATTTGTATTGAGAACTGTATGAATAAATTCCGATATTCTATAAACGGCAAATGACTAGAATACCATACTTTCTGTTGCAATATGACCGAAATACCACTTTTATGGTATTCTAGGGCATCACCAAATTAAGTATGGTAATTTAGGGAGAGTAGTACATCCCTTGTAAGCAAGCCTGTAGTGTAAACCTTTATATTTGACTTTTTTTTTATTTCAATTTCTATTGCAACTAATTGACTCTGTACACCTTCCCAGACTTTGTAAAATGCCGAATCTCGGGAAGCAAGTCGACAGAGTGATATTCTTCAAAAGGCTCGCTGTCGAATAAAAGCCTAAAATTACTTACTTAACTTTTTTGGTGTTATACTCGACTCGCGATCAAAGCGTTGTAATTCTTCTTTATTACTACTTTCTTCTTTTTTACTGAATTTCTTTTCGTTATCTACAGCTTCCTGCTTCTTTTTTTTATCATCGACGTGCGCGGGCCAATCACGAGCACGCTGGCGCTTCCCTTTTAATACCAGCTGATTACAGGTGATAAACTGCTGTATGACTAATATACCATCATTTTGCGTGCTTCTAACTTGAATACCACTGCTTTCTGGCCAAGACAAAATTGTGGTATTTCGGTCATATTGCAACTCAAAGTATGGTATTCTAGGTTTTGGGCAAAAAAAGATGGTATTCTAGTCATTTGCCGTTCTATAAAACTCAAAAACCTACAAAACACTAAACGCCAGCAAAAGACCACGGATATCTTTTATCTTCTGTTAATAGTCTAAACTTTTGTTTCCGGAGCATCCTTCCCTGAGCCTCATCAATGTGGTCTGTTAATTCACTCTCATTGTTTCTGTTTAAAATCAAAGCTAATCTCCAGGGCCGTAAGCCTTTCTGTAAGGCACTGATCAGAAGTTAGAACTAACGGTGCATGGCCGCCTTACTCCAGGTTGCCCATCAACGGCACTACACCTTCCATAGGCAGCCATATACGCTACTTGGCCGTCGAAACGATTTTCCTCTGTCATTAGAGCCAGCGCTAGATCTTCCGCATGAGGTACTCCTTGAGCCCCAGGTCCGCTGCTATCAGTGAGAGCAGAAGCATCGAGGGCAATTTTCAACCTAATTTCGTCAACACGCGATGCACCAAAAGACGTCAAAACCATCGCACGGGGGATATCTGATCTTTTCTGCCTTTTACATAAAGTGCGAAAAAGTCCTGAAAGATGCATAGGCAATCTGTAAATCTTCGTTACTCTCTGTTGTCAAATCTACAATAAAAACAGGCTTAATTCATGACGAGTTTTGGGTTCTGCTCGATGCATCACAAGGGGTTGCTTGACCGAAACGGGTGTTTAACAAATCCAAGCTATCCTAAGTGTTGGTACGTATGTAAATAGAATCGCGTGGACCACTGGTACACGTGAGTTGTGGGTCCTTTCAGGAGACCTACAACCCCGGCGATAGATCGTAGCTTAGAACCAGAATATCATACAATCAAGGAATACCAGAATCACACCAGCAAGAACGTAGTCAATAGCTACTACGTCTTTTGCTACGTGATAGGTATTCCGACGCTAAGCTCAAATTTAAAATTTGCTATAGGTGATTCGCAACAACGGGGGACCTGAATTTACTTGCATCCGACAGTAATAGCCATGACTAGACCGCGAATTTGGGTCGGGTACCTAAAGTGGGTTGCAGAAATTCATCCTATAAGTTGAGTTTATCATAAAAGTATAAATTATAAATTTGGTGTAAATATAAAAGACTTACCTTTAAGACGGGTTAAGTGTTGAAACTTTATTGATCTATGTCCTCAAATATACTAGGAATTTAGTAATAGGATCGGCTTATGTTAGGCTAGGCGCGATTCCAAACTCAATCCACAAGCTCCATTCCACATTTTAAACATTAAAAGTATGTTTAAAGAACTTTGAAAGCTAAATGGGCAGCGAGCTAGAATATGGTTGAGCCACCATTCGAAGCTATCACAGTAGAAGAACTTCTAAACCTGGATCAGCCTCACCACGCTACAACCACCATACTGCTCACTACCCACAAGAAATCTTATATAAACCACAACCCTAAAGGCCTTATATTCAAGTTTATGGCACCCACGTCACCTGTGCGATAACAGCTCCTCTATTAATAAATACACGCTTCACATAATTCTAGTCTTTTTATATCTCTTACGCCTTCCTATCTCTCATCATACATTAGCATAGTCTAAGATCAAACCAACAAAATGGGGAAGAAGCCAAAATCGAAAAGAATGCCATCAGTCTTTCAACAACTAGTCGATTCTATAGGAGAGCGCAGGGGAACATTCACGCCTACTCCTAAACAGGATACTTTTGACTGGCATAACCCCGACTATATTATCCCTCCCGAATGGGTTCCAAAAAAATCCAGCTTGTGCAAACGGTTATTTCGACGCTCCTCCCAGCGAAAAACCCCCATGGAAAGCTACGAGCATCACCTCGAGAGGCTGATCCGAGACATGCGATATGTGACGCACCTAGCAGAGCATCCCGACGTGCAACATGCTTGTGGATTCAGTAACGGCTATGATTCCGTCAGGTTTTTAGAGTGGGTGCTATTGAATATTTATTGGCTGCGGGACAATGCGCAATTTCCACCTTCAGAATATATGAATGAAGTGGGCACTCTTTTTATACCATCTCCAACGGAGCGCTTTGGCCGCATCACGATCCGGCCGTCAGAGTGGAAAAAGGAATATACAAAAATGCATGAGGAAAGGGAAAGAGAAAGGGAAAGGGAAAGAGAAAGAGAAATCGAAAGACTAAGAGAGAGAGTAGAGAGTTTGGAACGTGCACCACCGTACCATGCAGATTTCATTGAATCATAAATTTTCAGTAAAGGTTGCAAGTAAACAGCTGAATATGATGCTGAAACCGCACAGCCTTTTCGTCGTGGATCAATCTGAATATATTTATTATAGCAAATACAGTACCCTATTTTGCATACACGGAAAAAGCGAACGCTTAGTTGCGGAATGACTATAGCCCTCTATATGTGACACCTATTGTCGGAATTGTCAGAAATAGGGTTTATCAGGCAAGAGGAATCAATTAGAGGATCTGTAAGGGTATCACGGTGATGGAGATACAAGCTTGTATGAGCGTTATTCATTGATGATGATATCTACAGTTCTGAGCTGTAAATGAGGGGAAGATGTTTCTAGCTCCTTGGCCTACTTACGTAAGCCGATTCCTGACAGGAATGCATGTAAATAGTATTCACGTGATCCGGTGGATCACGGGAATTGTGGCACTCGTTCCCACCCAACTCCATAGAGCCGTAGCCTAAACCCACAATACAATCAAGAACGACTCAACCACCTACAACGAGCATAATAGCACTGCGCTGAGATCGCGGTGCTACGTGCCCCGTGGGTAACCGACTTAAGCAATTGCAAGTTATCGGAACCAAGAAGTATCACAGAGTGATACAAACACCTATTTTACTTATAGATATTCATGGAGTGCATCGGACTTAGTTATTTATGCTTACGAGAACGATAAGGGGCTATGATATTTGTATTTTCAGGTATCCGATCGCAATTTCGATCCATTTATTATACAAGATAAATTACACTAAGAATCCTTTACGTGGACATTTGATGTCCCAAAAATATCTTACATCAAGTGGGTCAGGCCAATAGCAACTCCCAAAAAAGCGGCCACCAAACCAAGTGCTTTTTTGTAATTTTTGTTCCTAATACCATTGAGCCAAAAATATCATAAATTTAGAATAACGTGAGTAGCACTTTAAACTATTAAAGGTGCTATACTGCTACTATAAAATCTGTAACGAAGTAGTACATACGGAAGGATATGTTCAGCGACAGCCGAAGAAGGAGAGAAAGTAGGAAGGGGAGTAGGAGAGCGGGTAGTACTGTGGCGAGGGGAAGAGGGAGCCGGCCCGAGACGAGGAGAAGGAGGAGGAGGAGGAGGAGGAGGAGGGCGGCTCGGCTTGACAAGAGGAGCAACGGGGCGAACGGCTAGATATGGGGGGAACTAATATCGTTGTTAGCATATATCAAGCTTAATAGTGAGTTCTATGGTGCTTTATCATATCTAGAGTTATAACTATTTATTGTATATATCAAATTAAAGTGGGCAACGAAAGAAGCCTAAAGTTGATCAACAAGCCCAGAAGAAATATGCTTACACAAGCTCTCTCAGCTCAAGGCTATTACCACATTCGATATCTATCATTCCAAATCAGTCAAGGTATGAGTAACCAGTATGTGAGCAAACTGCATGTGTTAAAGGGTGGTCGGTTGATAGGTCCTTCAAGATGCGAAAACCTTAATGTTTTCAGTATAACACTTGCTTTCCCGCAAGTGGCAGGCCAAGATTTTCGTGCCCACAACACTAATATGAGACGGACAAGGAATTCGACGGTATAGTGGGTGGAACTCACCTGGCGGCAGGGGAGAGGATGGACCCGGACAGGGTCGTACAATTACTTTTTCTATTATTATACATTAGCGGCTGATTTTGAATGTTGTGCTAGAAATGGGCAGGATAATAGAGTAGAAATGAATATAGGTAGCACAGGGTAGTTGAGCCAGTAGGTATTTGCAGAAACTTCTAGCACAACTGAAAATAAAAACAGGAATGAAATATACATACGGAGAGGCATCAATGTATCCATCTTTCTTTTCTCCTGAAGACTTGAAGAAAAGAATCTTTATCACTCTCGCCAGCTGGCAGGAAAGAGCGATTGCTGAGACTTTATATGTGTCTTGCTCTTGCCTCACTAATTACCAAGAGGAAATTCTACTTAAACTTGCTAATATAAACATTAATTACCAGGATCCTTTGCCATGTTACATACAAGAATATATAAATTCCATTTATCTCTGCCTCGATACCTATAATCATACCATGCACATTGACTCTCTCGGTCCCCAACCTTGCGAAATCGTAAAGCGAGCTAATCAGTAACATGATCTAGAGCCATTCTTCTTTCACTAATCCCGAAATAGCCAAAGCTGCTAGATGTAGTTTTCGTTCCGTCCGAGCAATACGATCGAACATCATATATTTTGGTACCGCTTAAGCGCCATGTAATAGTAGTGGATGAAAACGAACCATTGCCGTTTTTATCCTGGATGCCTTTTTGTGGGATGAATTCGAAACACTTATGTCAATTCACATCATAGGAAAAGCGCTAACCAGCAGAATTGGACAAAGTCGATTTTTCGAGTAGCAGTAGGGCGGAATCCTGATCTGCGAGACCTATATCTGCATAATTATAGAGGATGTCCGTTCTTACTACTTTGAATATATAGATGAATCCGGCCGTGACCAACCTAACAGCAATGTTGGTAGCAAACGCGATAGGATCGACATAGTCAATAAAGGACAGATTACAAATAGAAAGCACACATGCGAGATCAGTCACAAAGAAACACCGCATTTCTGCTTTTCCGGATCTTTTGCTATACTCGCTGGTGTGAACCAGGATTACCAATCGAAGATATTTTTCCGGTAGATAGTTTACGACTACCAGGAAGTAAGAATTCGTCAAACCACCATACTATATATTCAACTTATTTAAGTTTATTGTCGTTTTCTTGAGTGCTCAATGACGGAAATAAAAAAAATCAGTGATGACTGTCGTATTTCTTCTTCAAAGCGGCGTTCGTTGACCTTCGGGAGTTCTTTTCTTTCTTTTACTTCTATACCAACTTGAAAGAGAAGTGCTTACAACTCTTGTCTGTTGAGCTTCGGTTGCTCTGGGCGGCAAGTGTGGAGATCCACCGGCTGGAGGGTCTGCTTGGTGTATACACATTCTAGGCAGCTTTAAGGTGGCCCAACGCGTTGTCGGCTTCAGTCGTTCAGCAGCGTCGAAGCTTACAGATAGTTTCGATCTTCTGTCTGTAAGGTGGGGCCTTGGGGTTAGTGAGCAATTGGGACTTATAGCGAAGTACCCCACTTCCTACTCCTTGTTGTCGCTTTGATAAGAATTGGTTTGGAATAGACCTTGATGTCGTACTAGGAGCGCTTCTTCAAACACGCTCTCTGCGGAGAAATGCAATGCTTAGTTACTAAGTCGCCTCTTCCACGCTACTGCCGTAACCCATGCGGGCTGTCAGTACCGGGAGACTTATTAGATTCCTCTTTGCCTTATCGAAGCTCGCTAACCTGCTAACGGCGCTACAGAATAGGATCCTCCAGGACCTCACAACCCTAGGCTGGCTCTTCCAGGACTGGTTACCCCTATGGATTGGCCCTATTTCTGGTTCCTAGACCTGGATCTGGATACCTGGTTCCGGATTGTGGGCGTCGAAAGTGGCTTTGGGGGCTCGTATGGACTTAGACGTCTGTAGGGTTTTGAGGGCTGTTTGACTTTGATTGGCCTATCTTGGGATGGCGAAGGTTGGATAAACCCTCTTTTGCTATTCCTCATCTTCATTTCTCTGTGGAATTTCTGCAGGTTTGCGCACTATTCATTAGTGCGATGGTTACAGAAGGTTTTCATCCGTGCACCTATGAGTGTCTAGGCCACAGCTACGACCCTACCCATGCAACGGGGTGCTGAATTGTGCGCGCTCTGGCTCACGAAAGGCAGAGATAGGGAACTGTGGAAGTAATCGTCGCTGAGCTGGTGGGTAGGATGTATGGTAGTTGGCGACAGCTGCCGTCGGCGACTGTGAGGTTCAGAAACGATGTGATATAGTCTTGAGAGCAATAGAACAATAATGGTATTCAACAGATTAGATACAATAGCAATAAGATTAATCTTTAGAGAATCAAAAGAAAAGTGAGGATCCTTTGTAATATATAGGTGCCTCCTCGGCTAGTAGCCAGAGGATAGTTGGCCCATTATAGTCATGTGATCTCCTATTCCTGACAGCGACCCTGCTGGGGACCCGTTCTTTGTCGGCCGAGACTCTCTTTCTATAAAAGGGTTTTCTAGGCCAGTAGCACATAGAAACCTTAATAGCTTGCGGATTCTTCGGAATCATCAACCGTAGCATATAGGCTCCTTTGCGCATTTGTTAAAGGGTGGTCGAACAACAAATTGTCTACTTCTTTCCTCTTGCCTTCAACATTCCCTGTTTCTTAGAGGTCAGATTCAGAGCTAGAACTTGTTTCTGTCACTTTATCGTCTAGCGGGTAGAAATAATCTTTTCTTTGGTAGAGGAACATGCTCAAAGCGCAAAAACCGTAACAGGATCTAGCACGAAACTATGGCGTTGCATAAACGTAGTATATTTGGGTGCACACCGGTAGGCCGAAGCCTTCTCGATATATAGTCAATAGAATAGAAGACATATATAAGTGTATGGTGGTTGAATAATGATATGATGGTTGTTGTAGTTTCTATACGGGATACAAAAGTGTCAGGAATCGGCTTACGTAAGTAGGCCAAGGAGCTAGAAACATCTTCCCCTCATTTACAACTCAGAACTGTAGATATCATCATTAATGAATAACGCTCATACAAGCTTGTATCTCCATCACCGTGATACCCTTACAGATCCTCTAATTGATTCCTCTTGCCCGATAAACCCTATTTCTGACAAAAAGCTTACCTGGTCAAATAACTAGCCATCCATATGTATCACGTGATAACATGACATAGGAAAGAAATCAACCCCACCACGCTAGTATGTACAGTAATACTACTATCCCGTCCGACAGTTACCCTTCAATCTAAACCTTGCTGCCCATTTTGGCCGATGACAGGATCATCCTAATGATCCACATTCAGCAAGGTGGCGGGTGCGGGTATATCACGCGGCAGCTGGCTATGTAGTACTAGTATTTTGTATTGTATCCCACGGGCCGTGCTTGGCAATGACTCGGAGGGCATGTCGGAATTGGGAATGGGGGGAGGCGGCACCCGGCCATCGGATGCTTCTTGCATTTGACATAATTAGCGTACTTTCCCCCGCATTTGGGCCTAGTCAAGTGGAGATCTTGCCGTGCCAAGGTGCAAGGATATCCTACTTACAGTATGCAGGACAAGAGGCTTCAGGGTCGAATGAGAAAAGTGGGCCCGGATTTGTTTGACACAAAAGAAGAAAAGAAAAAGAAGAAAATAAGAGTCCTAGAGGGAATTGATTTGTACGCTAATAGAGATGAATTCAGGCGCAAATAACGTGATTAAGAACATCAATGGACTAATCATATCAATTTTGCCGCATGCTTGACTCACCTTTCCACTGGTTTGAGTTTGATGAAGGAAAAGGCGTGCTGGTTGCGTGCTCGGAAATTTCAGCCTCAGGCACCAACACCCATCGTTCACCCTCTGTGCTGGATGGTGATATCGCGGCCAGCAGCGGGACTTGGACAGCCACCCGAAGCAACGAAAAGAAATCCAGACCCCCCAACAACACATGTCTAATCCACCAGAACACACATTATTGTGATTCTTGCTGACCAAAACAACCCACCACAATCCACCACACAATCTGCTCCCAGATTTTCATCGACTGAATCTCCTGGCCCTCCCCCTCCAAGAAGTGAGCAACATTCTTTGCAAGATTTCACCGTCTTTTCGCCAATCTGTTTTGTTGACCAATTCGCTGCGCCGGGCAGCACGCAATCCACAACCAAGTCACCTCAGCTTTCACCGCGCAAATTACTGCAAACCCTCATTACCCATCGCCATCGCCCCTGGATGATCGCACAATAATCTCCAGGCGAATCTGGTGTGCCACTGTGTGCAGCTCGGCAGCACCAGCATCAGCAGCAGGGCTGATCGCATTCTCTTCGGCGACATCCTCGTCTCCCTCAAACGTCCGCGCGCTGTTGGGGGGAGGTGGCCCGGGTTCTGGCGTGCTCACCCATTGAGTGCCCAGCCGAGATGGCGTCAGACTCCCATCTGGTGGTGCAGCCATCTATTGAAGTAGAAGTACCAGTCACGTCCGCCGACAACGGCTTCTCGACCTCTCATCGTGAATATTTGGCGGAGCGAAACATGCTGGAGGATTTACAGGCCAGAGAGGCGGAGGAAACACGGATCAAGATGCTGGACAATTGTAAACAAGACGGTGATCGGACCTTATGGACCTCGTCAACAAGTCGACCAGGTTCGTCTGTGGTGGTTCCGTTTCTTTCTCAGCATATTCCGCAACAATACAACCCTCAGGGCGTCCCACAGTCACCAACCACAACAACAACCACCACTGCCCGCAGAAAGGACCCCAATACCAAGTTCTGCTACAGACATCAACCCGATTCAAAATGTCGGAGAACGGCAGACGAGCCTACGATGGAGAATCTTCAAACGGTACGTTTATCTGGCCCTCTAGACGGCACTTCTAACAACAGCAGCAACTCGAGACATTATCGAGGTCCGATCAACAAGGCATTTCTCACGTATGGTCATTATTCTCAGCAGCTCCAGCGAAACACCGCACTCTTATGCTTCAAGGCATCCTTGCACAATGCTGTTTTCCACAACTATCCTATCTCTCTGCTCAAGTAAAAGAGCTTATCAAAATCGACTTCATCACAGCCCTTCCGAACGAAGTATCTACCAGAATCCTATGTTTCCTTGATGCTGCATCCCTGTGCCGAGCAGCTCAGGTCAGTCGAGATTGGAATAGCCTGGCTGAAGATGATGTGGTGTGGCACAAAATGTGCGAACAACATGTAGATCGCAAGTGTGCCAAGTGTGGATGGGGCTTGCCATTACTTGAGAAGAAGAGACTACGGGAATGGAAACGCCAACAGCAACAACGCACACTCACAAATGGACGGCAATCAAATTCATTCTCTCCTGACTTACCATCAATTATACATGATCACCATGATAGCACAACGATGGTAAGATCATCATCTCTAAATGGAGCAACCAAGCGGGATGCAGCTACCTTCGCATCCGACGGCCAGCCTACCAAGTCTTCAGACCGTTCCAAACGTCAATGTACCTCTGCCGTCAATGGCGATGCGTCTGCTTCGGCAGAGCTCGCGACTCGCAAATGGAAACAGGTTTACAGAGACCGTCATCTAGTCAGTACCAATTGGAAATATGGAAGGTGTCGATTCAAGGCATTCCGCGGCCACACAAATGGGATCATGTGTCTTCAGTTCGATGATAACATTCTTGCGAGTGGCTCCTATGATTGCAGCATCAAAATCTGGAGCTTAGAAACCGGAGAATGTCTGCGAACTCTTCGTGGCCACCAAGATTGTGTCCGAACCCTCCAGTTTGATGATAATAAGTTGATATCTGGTTCCGCGGACCACACTATCAAGCTATGGAATTGGAAAACTGGAGAGTGTATGAAAACATGGGAAGGCCATACATACAAGGTACTCAGCGTCCACTTTGATGGAAATTTACTGGCGTCAGGCTCGGCCGATAAGACTGTACGGATCTGGAACTTTGAAACCGGAACAAGACAAGTTTTCCGAGGACACACTGACTGGGTCAACGCTGTTCGGCTCCATAGAGAGTCTGGCACGCTGTTCTCGGCCTCAGACGATCTTACCGTGCGTCTCTGGGACCTTACCACAGGAACCACCATCCAGACATTCGCCGGACATGTTGCTCCGGTTCAACAAATCGTTATGCTCCCAGACTATAAACCTGAAGATCCAGACAACGAAGACGAGGTATCAACTCCATCTGACTACTCGCGGTCTCCTTCTCCTCCGCCCGATTTCGCTAACTGGGCAGTCAACCGCCCTAATCTTCCACCTAAATATATTCTCACCAGCGCTTTAGATGCTACCATCCGTCTCTGGGATGTGGAGTCCGGCCGTTGCCTCAAGCAATTCTTTGGACATGTGGAGGGCATCTGGAGCTTAGCGGCGGATGCCTTGAGGATTGTGAGTGGAGCCCAAGACCATATGGTGAAGATCTGGGATGCAAGGACTGGGACCTGCGAGAAGACGTTTTCAGGCGTACATGAAGGACCTGTTACGTGCATTGGGTTGAGTGATTCGAGACTATGCACTGGTAGCGAGGATGGAGTAGTTAAGTTGTGGAGCTTTGAAGGGCCGGAAGGAGCTTAAATAATAGTGAGGGGATTTTATGTTTTGTTCGTGGTTACGCGGCGGTGAAAATTACGGCGGTTAATGGTGGCTGTTTTAAAGAGTTCAATTTGGGAGGAATTGTTTTGCTGCATTTTAGCCTGCTGGGACTATTCAACATGGAAATGGGACTGGGGAATGGGACTAAATGGCGTTCTGGGGGGGAAAACAAGAATTGGTGGGAATATGGGTCACGTTCACTGCACGGGAATGTGGAGTATGTAGGGATAGAATGAAAATGCGTCGCCGTACTGGCTTGTTCCTTCAATTGTGACGGTTTGAGCCAAATGATATAATGTTTGTCAGTGCGCATAATGAAGTTCTCAATCCTTCGGAATATGCTGGGATAAGATAGCAATGGGATTCCCAAGTCAATCAAGAGCGTAGAATGACGGCTGGTGCTGTGTCATGGAGGCTACATTTCTGCTTTATATTATTCGGAGACTATTCATCGCGATGATTCTTTGGAGCCAGAACATGTCTGATCTATCTGGCACCTCTGCCTCGTGTTTGTACTTACCCAATCTACTATTTACATGTTCAACAAAAAAATTGCGCTCACGTGACCCGGATTATAAGACCAATTGTCTCTCGGCAGCGCATTACCTCGCCCTGTGATGTTTGTATTCCGCGCCGGATAGATCCCAAAGTTTTTCGCTCAGCAGCGTAGCGGTTGGGGATGAAGCAGGAGTTGGACTGGGAGGCTTCTTCCCATTTCACGTTTAAGCAAAGGCTGGATATGGTGCAGTTTCTACTCCGTTACTTGCGCATCCCATAAGTAGATCGGTGCTGTCTTGGTTGTGATGCTACGCCCCGCGGCTCTCTCTTACTCTTGCGATCTCATGCTTAGTACGTCCGAGTTGCCTGTAATGCTCGGAACGGAAAATTTCCCCTGGTCCACGGAGTTTTTATGCGTCAATGGGATGGCGGCTCGCTGGGTCAAGCAACTCGATGCGTGGTGAAATGCGGCCTATGGGGTAAACGACGAACAAATAGTAGGACTGCGTGATATCGCTTCATCATATCAAGAAGTCGAGATGCAGGCTAGGTTGAGGTAGGTTTATTGAAGAACCGGTTCAATTTCCGTGTGGAGGGCTGTTTCTCGTTATGTCAAACAATAACTGCCATTTCACAATATGCAATAGCGTCAGATATTTCATTCCTCAACTTAATGCTTTGCACCATGGACCCAGGAATCATTGAACGGACCATCGTTTCGCCGTCTCCTGCCCCTGAATCTCCTCGCTTAGCATATACCCGGCCTTGGCGTTGCGCTTCTGGTCAAGGCAAGAGCAGGAGAGCCCCCTTCCCATCTTGAGGTTCGAGCGATAATAAATAATGGAATAGCGGGAACGCTCACCAAATTCCTAATCAGATGATGGAGTTGGCGATGCTGCTGCTGCATCATCTCCCAACCACTCTTCCCTTGAGTATCCAAGGCAATCAGGCAAGTTCTCCTATTCTACTATATTAGTTCTCCCGCAACTTGCCAATGATGAAACGGACTTTACGATGAAAAGGTGTGCTCCACCCCTGATTCCTCCTAAAAGATGCTCCTTATTCACCTCGGTAGAGCTTCCCACTCTGATTCAAAATAGCTTCCCTGTTTATCAAAATACCGCCGTGGTGATAACAAATTACTAACACATTATCTTAGGTCCAGAATTCTTCCTTTTTAATTTTCTACATTGGAGCATACTGTTCTCTTGTGGTATTAACCTTCCTCCATTCAAGCTGATGTACAGAGGTCTGACAGTAGCGTGCCACGGAGGGGGACAAGCAATGGCGCATCGAAGTGAGAGTGGATTATGCTGCATCCTGGCTTCATAGGAAATGACATGGGCGTCTTGGCGCTAGGAGCTGAAGCAGGAGGAGTAATACTTGCCCTGCTAATGCTCATGCAAAGTATAATGTGTTCAGTGGAACAATCAATCATGAATCATCCGCTGGTGGCTGAATTGGTAGTGCAGTATCATGGTATAAGTATCCGTCCTCGTCCAAGGGATGGGGAAACTTTATGGTAAGTTTCAATCTCTCTTGCATAGCTTCTTGTCCTATCCTGAATATTTAATGATGAAACTAAGGCATCAATGTAACTAATGGTTGGCAGATACGGCCAATGATATAGGCGAAGTATGATTCGTTGTTACTAACATTCTAACGCTTCCAAGATCCAGAATTTCTTTTTGTTCCAAGGATAGTCACTTTGCATACTCTGACCCCACATCATTGTTGGAGTCGGGTTTGAATTGTACATGGCGCCAATGACATCTCGTCCGGGCCATGCTTGATAACCATGATTTTCTAATCGCATCTTGGACAGATCCCACGGCGTGTCTGGCAAGAACAGAAAGGAGCTAAATTCAAATCAAAAATTGGATGATTGGTGGTAAATGGGAGGTTTGCGCCTCTAGTTCTATGCCAAATTTGACGGAACTACCCAATCACTTGTGGACAGACGCCATAGAACAGATACCAAAGGATCAAGGAAATGGGTGGAAACTTGCCCTCGCTACCACATAGAATGTTAATGTCTCCTCGGGTGTGGACATTTTAAGAAAGCTTTATATGAGATCAACTCAGCTTAGTCATTTCAATCTAATTTAACAAGCCATGTAGCTCATGGCCAATGTAACTAGTAGTCAGAAAGCTCTAAATTGACGCCTTGAGTACTTTGAAAGCGTCCGCCTGTTTCCCGAGATAGCGCTCCTCGGCCACTTTCCAGTTGATGATATTCCAAATATTATCAACATATGCGGGCTTACCATTAAGGTACTATTGAACTAAATCAGTCTCCACTCATGCGCAAGCACGACTAGACTCTCAAAGCACTCACCTGTAGGTAATACGCATGCTCCCACATGTCAACGCCAAAGATTGGAACCTCTCCCTTTCCGACGACAGGATCCTGATCCTTGGTTGTCTGAATTACTAGCCGGTCACTATGGCCCTCAACCTTAATGAGCCAACCCCACCCACTCCCTTGGATACCGAGGAGCGCAGCTTTAAACGCCTCGCGGAACGCCTTCTCGTCACCCCAGGTCTTCTTGATAGCTTCGGTCAGCTTAGGGGCAGATGATGGTTTCGCGTCATTTGAGGATGCGGGTGCGAGGTTCTGCCAGAAGAGAGAGTGGTTGATGTGTCCACCGCCATTGAACTTGATTGCGGGCTGTAAGGCAATCTGGCCAGGCACATCACCATTTGCGCTGGCTATGGAGAGTGTCGCCAGAGCATTATTTAAGTTGGTGATGTATGTTTGATGATGCTTGGAATGATGCAGCTCCATGATCCGGGCAGAGATGTGGGGTTCAAGCGCCTTCAACACGTCAAAAGTCACTCGGCGCAGCTTTGGAGACAAGACCTACATTGTACTCGTAAGGTAGAGGGGGCAAGCTGTAGGTTGTCACTTTCCCAGCCATTGCTGAATATGTAGTTGGGTCGTTGGTGAAAGTGTACTGCTCGTTGCTTTGCGGGACTTCAGACGCGGAAACTGGAAACAGAGCAGAGGAGAATAGAAAGGCAAGTGTTAGGAGGGGCACGCCGGCCGAGATCACATGGTTACGCATACTGTTCATGGTGAATGATGAGCAAGTATTCTTCTCAAGCTTGCGCAATTTTGAGCACATTCATATGCCCGCTTGGCTTGCTTAGAAATAAAGTGAGACACGACACAACAGAATGCTATAGTCAGGAGTGGTGTATGCTGGAGAAAGAATGGCGCAAACAATGCTCATCTACCAAATCCTGACGAAAGGGTGGAGCGGAGAAGGGAAGTATAGTGAGAGTGAGAGGATAGTGTCCTTTGTCTCGGTGATTTCTGCTAAATCCGAGGGCCGACGGACTAGCTAGTCCAATTGTCAAAGAAGATATAGGCAATCTCACCTGAGAATATGAATTTAATATAGAGTGAGTGTGTTTATCCTGGTTTCGATACCTGACAATTATAAAGCGAATCTCTTGAATGATCGAGTTGAAGTCATCAGTGACTTTTGGACCTCTGTCTTGGCACATCAAGGGCGGGAGCTGCCGAGCAGATAATTGAACAGCAAGATTGCCTGAGGCTGCAAAATATTTTCTCTCCCGAAAAGTAATTCTGCACCCCACGGCTACACTACAAAACAGTCCGATCACAAGCTTACCACCATGGCAGGCGTAAGTGATAAGGCCAGATTCTATCTCGAGCAGAGCGTCCCTCAGCTCCAAGAGTTTGAGCAAAAAAAGATATTTTCCAAGGTCTGTTTTGCCACAATTTATAAAACTGGCTGCAGCGCTCACCAAATTTAGGATGAAATACGAACTTTCGTAAAGAAACGATCTGAATTCGAGCACAGAGTCCTCGCTAGAGGCTCAAAACCAGTCGACTTTGCACGTTATGCTGCCTGGGAAATTAATCTCGAACACCTGCGCCAGAAGCGCTGCAAAAGGCTCCGAATCAAGGATAATCTTCGCTATGCTGGCCCCGCACGAATTTATCAAGTTCTTGATCGAGGCACCAAGAAACATCCTGGCGACGTCACTCTATGGATGTCATATCTGGAATGCGCGAGGAAGGCAAAGGCGACCAAAAAATTCAATGAGGTGATGACCGCTGCGCTAAGACTACACCCTACGAAAGCAGAACTGTGGCTATATGCAGCAAGATGGACCTTGGAGCAGGATGCAGATATGACAGGTGCGAGGAGTTATATGCAACGCGGGACAAGGTTTTGTATACAGAGCAAGGAGTTGTGGATAGAGTACGCGAAACTGGAGATGATATACCTAGCAAAGATCGCCATGCGGCGGCGGATCCTTGGGTTGGACGTGGATACGACGATGATTGAGGAAGAGGAAGTGGACGATGGAGCGGATCCTTTTGCTGAAGGGAACGACGTGATCGCCATACCAGATATCAAAACAAATGCCATCAGACCGAACATGATCCGGAAGGTGCAAGTGGATGTGGAGGCGAGCAAGGATCCGATGAATACGCCTGCTCTTAATGGTGCTATTCCGCTGGCCATCTATGATGCTGCTAGGAAACAGCCATTCTTTTGTGCTGAGGCAGCAGAGAGTTTCTTCAACATGTTCTCTGTCTTCACACAAGTGCGGTCTTTACCCTACATCCTACAGCATGTATTAGACAGTATGGAGGAAGTATATCCAGTTGATGCTTGCACGCAGAGTTGCTGTCTCCGTCAACCTATAGTCATGATCGATCCTACATCGGCGGAATTTCCAGGGGCACTTGCAATATCACTGGAGCGGTTGCAAGGAGCTGCGAGTAAGGTCAAGGACAAGGCGGTACTGGCAAAGAAGGTGAAGGGTTGGATACAGCCTATCATTTCTATAGACAGCCTAGATCCGGGTGTGGCCAAAGTCCTGGAACATATGCTGCGAAGACTAGAATAATCCTATTTATCTGCTATCATACACTTTCTCCCATGCTGATTTCGTGACTGATGTATGACCAAAACCTTGTCCCTCGGAAGGGACGAGGGTTGCACATAGCGCTACCAAAACTAAGGAAATACTTTCTTCAGAGGAGTTGTTGTATCATGTCACGAGGCTCACCTTCACATTCTACGGTGCTGTGTTTGTCCAGATTAGTCCTCCTTGCGCACTCTTCTACACAAGCAGGGTGGATGGGACTGGCTGTCTAGGCCGTTGGTTCTATATCCCACGAACGATATTGAAATAAGTGACACTCGAGTTCATGGAGAGGAACAGGAGGTAGGCAATATGTGGTTTTTGGTAGCAGCAGAAGCATACATGCCGCATGCAAGTACAAATGGAGCGGCGCGTTCGGTCCAATTTGGATCCTGAAGGCAACGACTTCACATGGCCTGCTGGTATACACGAATCATTCTCAACAATCGGTGCTGCACGTTCACTCCATGTGGCGTTCTGGTGATGTGTTGGTTCAGGATCCTGGTATTTTTTTTGCTGAAGAGATTCTATTTTTCTCCGATGCAGCCAGCCTCAAAAGACATCCCAAGCTCGCAGCAAATGCCGGCAAAAAGAGTACATTCCCATTTCCCCATTCCCGCTGTATCAATTATCTTAAGCGTCTGGCTTCACGTTCGGATTCGAGCAGGCAGAGAATATCGTCTTCGCGGACTGTGGACCGAGTTAGCCTATATCTTCTGTTGTGCTGCTGCCAGCCTCTCCCAGCAGATGCGAAACGTGAAGATTCTTGCTGTGGCTACATCGTGGTGGAATTCAGAAGCATACCTGGGCCCTTGACGTTGCGGATAATGCTTCTAGTGGTATCATCCATGAACTCGACTCTGACCTGAGTAACACCTCCACGAGAACCTATTCTTCATCAGCCGCTTTCCTCTCATAGCTCATTTTCATGCGCCTTCTCTACAGGATCCAGACATACCGGTACGGCCCAATACACGGGTGACCTTGACAAGCTTGACTGGGACCTTGGACGAATCCATATTCGCGATCTAGTGAGGCTATTAGATGGGAGATTCGACGATGAGCGATGGCAGAGCGTACTTGAAGTATTCGCTGGTGCTGAGAAAGTGGATTGGGGAGTGAAGTTGTCGAGAGGGTTTTTTTTCCTTTCTTTCTGCTGGAAATCTGCGAATTTGGTAGGCAGGGTTACGCTGAGTGCGCATCGCTTACCACGCCCGTGGCGCTAAGCAATATTCGGTTAGCTCAGCTTGAGTAGTGAGAGGGAATTGTGATTGGCCACCGTTTTCCCATTGCTCACCCATTTCTGGTGGTGGGTGGCTTGATAGTGGGGTTGATTGTTTATCCAGAATTTATTGCTACGAGTCACCAATTCGTTGCTTCCACTCCACGTATTTGGCAGATTTGCGCACGTTGCTCAATTGAGCGCATATACAGCACTGCAGAAACACACCTGACTACCCTGCGCTTGCGCACTGCAATTCCCTCGGAGGATTGATTGGATCTGGCTCAAGGATATTGGAACTGCCCCGCTATCGGACTGCTGCTTCGCCCTTAGCACATAGAAGTTTACACAGTACATACATATACATCCATAGGGAGCAGGAGGCGGCCATTCTCAGGATGGATTTGGTCAATCAGTAAGCCAAAAATGCATTTCGTGGAGAAATGCGACAGCCATCCCAAGCCTTTTGCTAACACTCCAAAAAGTTTAGAAGGCAGACTTCTCTTCGCCGTGCCAAAGAGTGAGTCAGAATCTCTACAACTTGGGACAAAACTCACAAATTCGCAGAGGGAAGGCTGTTACAGGCCGCGCTCAACTTATTAGAGGGAGCTGATATACAATTTCGACGAGAGAACCGCCTCGACATCGCCCTGGTCAAAAATCTTCCCATCGCCCTGGTTTTTCTACCAGCCGCCGATATTCCCACATTTGTTGGCGAAGGCCGTGTATCACTTGGTATTACTGGGCGAGATACTGTAACCGAACATGCTTCAGCAGTAGAAGCAGAGCGGAAGGCGCTGGTTGAGTCCGGCAAGAGCACACCGACAGAGGAGGATCCGAATTCCATTGGGTGTGAAGAAGTTATGGACTTGAGCTTTGGTGGGTGCAAATTACAAGTGCAGGTGCCAGTCAAGGGGCCATATCAAATTCCAAGTGATCTTATTGGAAAGAATATTGGGACCAGTTTCGTTCATCTGGCAGAAGATTACTTCTCCAATTTAGAGAAAGAGCAAGATCTAGCAAACGGTGTTGAGTCTAAACGAAAGCTACGCACGAAAATAATTGAGCTGAGTGGGAGCGTAGAGGCTGCCTGTGCCTTAGGAGTGGCTGATGGAATCGTTGACCTAGTTGGTGAGTGGCTTTGATTCCACCCAAATTTTTCTCACACTAATACTGTGGTGGTAGAATCTGGAGAAACCATGAAGGCAGCTGGTTTACAAGCAATCGATACGGTGGTTTCGAGCACAGCGGTCCTAATAAAGTCGAAGCGTCCTACAAATCCAGCATTGGTCGACCTAATTGCGTCCCGCATTCGAGGAGTTATTAGTAAGAACTCTTCCTTCTAAACTCTTCTGATCTAACCTGATATAGCTGCCCAAAAATATGTCATGTGTCAATACAATGTCAAACGATCAGATCTTGCGGTAGCGACAAAGATTACCCCGGGCAAGCGGGCTCCCACTATCAACGCTTTGGAGGAGGAAGGATGGGTCGCGGTCAGCTCCATGGTTGAAAAGAAAAAAATTGCAACAGTAATGGATGAACTCACAGCGGTGGGAGCGATTGACATTCTAGTTTTGAATATTGCAAATTCGAGGACATACTAAAAGAGATGATACCCAACAGGATTAGGTAGACAAAAGAATTGAAATGATCCGGCCCACCTCAGTCCCCTTTCTGCTATCCCATGTGTACTTAAGTAGTTAGTGTGAGAGTGAGCCAACATGGTCGAACTACATAGATGTGTAGCGCGCACCGCAGCATCTTGTATGACCAAGGGCTTCTGATCGTTGACTGATATCCCTGTCTGGATCCCAACCCCTAACTAAACCCGGCCTTTCACACTATTAATCATAGATTCACTTTAACAGCGAGATAGGAAACTGGGTGCTGTTTTTAAAGGTTTCATTTGCCAGCACGTCTCGCAAACGCTAAGCGTCCATGTTCTTTGGGTACTGCCACCTAGAAGTAGAAAAATATTTTTGCAGCCTTATATTTAAATACTTATGACCTCAACCAATATCGCAAAGTCATAATGGGAAAAGAGCTAGTGAAGCGCCAAGGCTGCCCTTAGTAATAACATCGTTCGTAAAGATATACTATTGGAACAAAAGTAGAGAAAAAATGACAAGATTTAGAGGCTGAATCAGTTGAATACATGTTGCTACCCTGCAATTCCTGTCTATCTATGGGTTCTGTAACTACACCTAGCAAGTTTCTTATCCTGTCCCTCACAACGCAGTCCTTTCCAACGGAGCCATAAAGACTACGAAGGTCTTCAACAAAATATCTGCAATAAGTCTATATTGATATTTATTAGTCAACTACTCTTTAGACCAGATGTATAACACTTTACTCCTTGTTTCAATATCACTGTGTTAATCAGCTCCCAGCTGAGCTTTACTTTGCAATCTAGCTTTTCAGCCAAAGCTATTATGCCCAGGATTGTGTTTTGCTTGCGTGATGTATGGTCTAGCGTTAACAAACAGAAAACACACAGAGGCATCTTGTAAGGTGGTGGAGTAGTATGGCACAAATCAGCTGCTATTGATACACAGACTAGTCTCTACCCTTTCTACTACGCCCCGAACCTCCTACTTATACCCTCCGTACTCCTGGCGACCCCTTGGGTGCCGAAATCGAGAGCCTCTACCGAACTCCCTTATTACCCTTAATACGTGACATCCTGGCGCCTGACAAAAGCTAACGAAAATTGAAATTAAATCATAGTCTTGTTTTTTTCCGCTAAAAGTCTCATAGACCTATTGGCCTGAGCATAACTGTGGCATACTCCTAAACTAGATAAAGACTCCAACACCGTACGCTTGCAGCCAGATTCTAACAAGTAAATGTCTAAAACAGAAGACAAGAAATTCGAGTTTTTTTTGCTTCTCGAAAAGCATATCAAGCTCATAACCATATATATTCGCTTGTATAAATCTTCAGAACGTTGAGTACCGGAATAGCTTTTCCAACTAAATCGTGGATTCCGCATTATTTCAGACAGCAGTGTAAAAAATGATGGGGCTTCCGATTCCATTGCTGCGAAAACTTGCGAGAAATTTATACTGTCTAAATTAAGACTATAGTCAAATTTGCTGAAATAGAATGTTGACGAAAGACAATCAAGCTCGGACTTGATTCTAGAACAGTGATCGGTGGAAGGGCAAAATTGTACCAACTCAGGAGATCTCAGCGCTTTTTTTAAAACCTTTTGTCGTTGGCTAGACGTTCTCCAACGAGAATGGCGCTCTATGACAATAACATTATTGCTACTATCCACTGCGTCTGCAGATACCCATGTTTGCAGAAACTTTTGTATTGACCATTTATTCTCGCGTAGTAAGTCTGCAACTGCTTGTAAGGTGCGATGATCTCGGCTTCGCCGGGCTTCTCTATTTGAAGAGGTAATAGTTTCGCAGTCATTATCGTTCTCTGGGTCTCCTTCGCTGCCATCATCGTCCTCTATATCTTCACTGTTATCGTCGGTATTGTAGTCTTCGTAGATACGATCCGGTGTGTAAAAAGGGTCAGGAGAGGTTGAGCGAGGAGGTGTTGACCCGACTGTAGACAACAAGCTCGACGCTGGGCTACCTATTGGGCTAGAAACGCGAAGCAACGGTGACGGTGGGGCAGGATGATTAGCTGAAGGAAACATAGTTGAGTTTCTTTGAATATAACCCGGATTCAAGAATCGTTGAAAGTGTAAGATGCTTTTTCTTGGAAAGCCTCAGTTCGGGATGATAGACTTTGATCACGATTTTATTCACAAAGGTCTACAAAGACCCACAGATGCTGACTAAGCATCCCCGGAGCCACTCCCTTTTAAAAGTGTGTTCCCTCACCAACTCCATCTCCTCTCACACAAATCTCGCCTTCATACAAACTCCTTTGTCCACTTCGCTCGAGATTTAATTGGCCCACAGAAGTTCACAAAAAAGTAGCCTTCTTTCCCCTTCCTTTCTCTGTCCACTTCGCTCGCCATTTGATTGGCTCACAAAGGTTGACAAGGCGGTTCCCCCTTTTCCTCACCAGCCTTCTCTTTAAAGAAGAGAGAGCATCTTCGAGAATCAGTCTATAGTTCATGCTCAATCTTCCAGCTGTACGAAGCTCTAGCCCAAAAGTATTGATACTGCCTTGGCAAGGAGCACCATGTTCATTTTGATACAAAAACTAATCTTTACTACATCCTCCGTATCCCTGGCGACTCCCTACATGCCCATACATGCCAAGTCTCAGGGCTTTACCGAGCCCCCCTGATTGGCCCTCTGGCACGTGACGCTCTACTGGCCGAGCTCTCAGAGCTCCTAGTGTATATATAGCCTGCACTCCTCGAGCTCCTCTTCCTTTTAGCTTTGGATTCTCTGTATGATACCACTGTTACCCTCTGTATCTGTAGATGCACAACGCGTGACGTGACAAAGTCTGCAATTCAAAATCGATTGGAACTGTGACAAAAGCCAAATACTAACGCTTTTGCAAGCTACAGAATGGTTCAATTACAAGAATTCTAAACTAAGGAGAGAAGGTTGGCTATCGAAAGAATCCAAACGATAGCTCTACGTGGATCTCGTACATTTTGCTAAGCGAGGGTACAGCAGGTGACAATTTAAGCCACTCAGTTATTTGCTTCAACTAATATCGCAAGTCATAATTCACGAAACCATCCCCGCTGTCACGATCACGATCCTATGGCCTGTAAGGGCGCTGAATAGGTGCTTCAATTACGAGAATACTAAACTAAGGAGGAAAGGTGTAGCTGTTGCTGTGGCATCCCTAACATAAAGACCATGACCACGTGACCGCCATAGGCGAGCTGGTAAGCGAACCAATGGGCGTCTGGTGCGATATTGAGGACCGTGACACCCGCAAGTTTTTTTAGGAGCAAGGAAAGAGCTGGTGAAGCGCCAGAGTTACGCTTAGTAATAACCTCGGCTTGTTAAGGTATATTTTAGAACAAAAGCGTAAAGAGTAAAAGACAAGAGACAGTTATTGCATCAATTGAATACTTATTGTTCCCTTGAAATCCCCTGCCTATTTGTTGGGTTGAATAACTACACTTAGCAAGTCTCTTATTCCCTCCAAGCTCACAACACGGTCTTTTCTAATGGGGCCCTAAAGATTTTGAAGATCTTCGACAAAACATCAGCTATAAGTCCCTATTGATATGTATTAGTCAAGTACTCTTTAAATTATATTCGTAATGCTTTACTCCTTTTTTCGACATCACAGTGTTAAACTGCTCCCAGCTGAGCTTTCCTTTACAATCTAGGTTTTCAGCCAAAGCTATCATGCCCAGTATTGTGTCTTGCTCACATCGTTTCTCCGTGGCCTGTATTGCTTGCACCAACTTCAAAAGAGCCACAAGTCTTGTGGTAGGAACATCAAGGCTAGCGAGGTCATTTGGTTGAAGCTGAAGTGATGATAAGATAAGGTTGTAGCTTTCCCGAAGTGGGTTCGCTGTTAAGCTATCCTCCCCTGGCGGACACTCCGAAAAGACGTCATGGATGTCTACAAATCGTTCACTTTCATTCTGTGCAATAACAATCTGCCGCTCAGGATTTCCCTCAGAACCTTGTTCGTATTGTTGCGGTTGATACATTATAAACCGAGGAACCGGAATAGTTACTTCATGGCTTGTGCTAGTGCCGTTAGGAACAGCCAGGCTTCGGAAGACCCTTCTGTTAAAGTCGATAGCGTCCTTACCACGGGTCCTAATAAGCCAGCCATCAAAGGGACCCCAAGTTCCTGAAGAAACACCGTGTCTAGCGGCCGAAAACTTAGGAGCGTATCGCGATGCAGGGTCTAGCGTTAACAAACAGACAGCGCGCAGAAAATCATCTTTATTTATACAAGGTATTGCTGGGCCAATATTTGGTGTCGAGAAAGGAAAAAAGGCATGCCAGCTTAAGATATCGAACAGTAACGTTAGATTGTTTAAAGATCCGGAGAGATCAAGCGCGTATAGTTTCTGCGACATAAAGCGATTGAATCTGCTATGTGAAAGATCTATAAGCAGATTTTAATCGGTCTTGTGATATAAGAAACTGTTAAGGTACAAAGGCAACCTACATTCAGCTTCCTCTGGATCGCATAGTTGGTGAAATGCTTGTTTTATCCTCTCCAACTCCAAAGAGACATCAAGTCCGTTGGCCACAATCTGCGAAAGCTTTTGTGTATATCGTTGATACACGGCATCTAGAGCGAGTCAACGCGGTTTCATGCAGGTCCCACGAATTTAAGCCTTGCCTTTGCTCATAAGACCACGACCAAAGAAATCTTGCACTGTTTCATTTGAGACTAGGCGTGTGTCGCTGAGACCGAATTTTTCATAGCTATCGGAGCTTACAATGCAGTTTGCTTCAATCTCCATAGTCACCGCTATTGAATTGTAGATGTAAAGGGCAGCCGCCATCTAGTTAAGCTACTGGAATAATCAACTATTTAACTTTCAAATAGGTTCTGCGATAACTAGCCCTAACTTCAGCGCGAGAAGATATAAATAATAGCTGATACCTATACAAGCTCATGTTCCCCAATGTACTCTAGAATATCCTTTCCTCTTTAGTTTAGTATCATCAAATAGGCACTCCTCAGTGCTCTCGCCAGCGCACGATACGTGGTCGTGACAAAATGAGTGAGTGTTCAAGTTAGTGGTTTGATTTACAAGAGATGTCGGTTAGGGAAGCGAATACGAAGTAGATAAACGTATTCGCACAGCCACATCCAGCCTCACATCAGATCAACATTAAGTTCAGAATGGGGATGCAACGCAACCACAACGTCACACCCGGCACAACCGGCGGATGGTTTTAGACCTCAACGGCCGTTGGTAAACATTGGTGACAAGGCATGTTACAAGCCGTATAAAAGGATTCAATTCCTTTTTGTCTATTTCTTTTGCCTTCTCTTCATCAAGTCATTTCGGAGCCTTATATTTGCAACCCATATTCAAACATAGTACTTTGTCCATCTAAATGTCTTCAAGACACAGCTCTCCAGCAAACGGTCTGCGTGCGCCGCCAGCACCAGAAGCTCCAAAAGAGAGCGTTGTTAGCCGGGTCCGTTTCCTAAATACGAGCGCTGTTCACTCTATTATATTTTGATACCCTTGGATACATGGAAACTACAAATGCTGATTTGAAACATTACAGCTTTTCATCGCGCCTCTAACCTTTATATCCTTCCTCTTTTCCTTGGCACTAATTGACTGGAAGAACAACTCTACTCGCACCCATTATCACCCTGCAAATGCACCCCCACCAACGACCATTTTTGGGCGTGTAAAAACCTTGTTTCACTTCATCATATTCAAACCATCGTCAGCCTCGAATCCCTACGCATATGTCCGAGTTTCCGAGAAAGCGGGAGGAGACAACAAGAACTCTAAATCATGGCATTGGCACACCAAACAAAGAAAGATGATGAAAGCCGAATTTGTCGATGCGTTCAAGATACGGAAAATAGTATTGGCACTTCTGGCCGCAATACTGCTTGCCATTACGGTTGGAATAACCTCCATTTTCACGTTGGGCATGTCTACGTGGAAGAACTATTGGGGTGTGACTTGAGGAGTTTGTTTATCCAGAAGGCAAGGAAATTCAAGCAGAGCGAGACTCTCAGCCCAATTACCAGAAAGGATGTATCGAAATCGGTCCAGAAAGAACAGCATGCCTCAGGTCGTCAGTCTGGGATACTAGACTACATTTCAGAGTCTTTATGCTGCAATAATCCCGGCAAACGTCCTATCCTGCTCTGATTGAATGGGCTGCAAATATTTGTCTTAGGAGCTGGCTGTGACACTACCGGAAATTCATGTAAAGAATATGCACATCAATGATCGGAACCCCAGCCCACACCTGGCGCGGTGTGGAGTATTCCCTCCACAGAAAGTCCGCCTCATCTGTCGTTATTAGAAATGTTTCAAAATGGTCCAATTCGACAGAGTCCACTTGCTGTATACATCTCTGCAAGACCTAGACCAGTAACTTGTTACATGAGTTGTCTTTTCAAGCAGGACTATGTCTGATTCCCATCCATACTCGTAAGATTTCTAGTCTAGATGACGCTGATACGCGGAGAGAGCGGGATGCCTAAGTCATATATGTCAAGTAAATATTTTGGTTCTTGCTTTAGTGGATGATGGTTACCAAGAAGGAGATATTTTCATGTACGCTTAAGATCATGGGATGAAAGCCACGAAATCGACCAGGCCAAGCTCAATCCAACCCTTTTCCTTCCTATCTTAAGATCAGGAAAGACAATATTTCTATCATGAAACTCCTACACTCCTTACTTATTACCTTCGCATTAGTCTACTCTCCCGTTTATGCAGGCTGCTACACGGGTGGAGAGGTCGGTGACTCTAACTATGCATTGAACCATCTCAAGCTTACATGCCTAAACGTGGAGAATGACAAACGATGGTTTGGCGGAGAGTATGCCCCTGGCGAAAGTCTATCTATCTTCAAGCAGCAATCCTAAAGTAATAAAAAGGGAGGCTCCTTAATCTTAAAAGTATATCAGATGAAAGAATACTCTGATAAATCGGAGTGCTGAAATTCGTCAAGAATGAGGATGAAGCCGGTTCATGAAGCGACTACATCTTGATCGTTCACAAATGCAATTAAGAAGATTTCTATCTACAGGTAAATCCAGATGTTTTATCATCTATGTTTATTAGATATACACCTATACACCTAAATACCTTGTGTCAGATCAGTCATGTGATCCAAAACGACAAGATTCCCGACAAGCCTTTTATCCCCATCCCATAAGTACAACCTTCTTTCCTTGTTTCTTCTTCCCCTTTCCACCTGAATTATCATCCCCACCCTCGCCACTTGCCGCTGCGCCACTCTCTCCGTTCGCACCCCATGCGGAACTACTCGGCCCTGCGTTCCCTAGATCTCTCCGTACTATCCTGCCTGACCCATACGTCATGATTGTGCTCTGGGGTTTGGGTGCTGGAGGAAGGGCTGGGAACTCTGCTGCTCCTTTGCCTTTCCCCGGAGCTGTGGAGCTAGGTCGAGATGGAGGTGCGGATGAAGGATTTGAGTTTGGTGCTGAAGATGGAGCCATCCATGAAATTGTATTTATCCTACCTGTGGGTTGTCTAGCAGCACTGGCGGAAGCAGGAGGAAGTACTGGGAATGGATTTGCGGATGATGAAACTCCCGAAGCGGTTCCCCAGGATCGTGTTTGTGATGCTGGGGCACGGGATGATTGAGCAGTTGATGATTTCAGCCTCAGAACCTTGGATTTTTTGGCTGGAGAGGCTTGGATGGAAGTGGAGGATGATGAGGCGGCTGTGATAGCCCAGTTTGATGGGATAGTGCCTGCTGATATGTTCGTTCCAGCAGGGAGAGAAGGATAGTCCTCATTTATTGCTCGCCAATCATTCCAAGCACTTATTAATGAAGTGGCTTTCGTCTTGTCCTCATAGAGATCAGCAACCTCGCGTATGAGTGTACCTAAGGCATTCGGGGTTGTGTCATTGAATAGCGCAAAGAAGGAATCTATAAGCTGCGTTGAAGTGATTTTGGACGTTTTGTATGAGGATATAAAGTCCCGGAATTGACTGATTTTAGCTTCGTCATTTTGGAGGAGGGTTCTTGCACGTTCAATCACGGCCCGATGGCGGAGCTGGCGGGCTTGATCTTGAGGCGTTAGCTCTGCTTGCAGATTCAGATTCTGTAAAGAGGATATTGCAACGTTGACGCTATTTGCCCTCGAAGGTTCTTGCGAAGTAATTTGAGCAGCGGGTGTTGATGAATCAGCCGTCAATTGGCCACCAAAGTTGCGCACTGTGGCAGACGAAGCACCTTGAATAGCAAGCTGTCGCCGGAAAGCCACCTCATCCCTTCGAAGCGGCTGGGCGCTTGATGGAGGCAACGGTTCCGCATTGGGGTCCCTCCCCCTCCCTCGGCCTCTTCCATCTCTTTGGTCTCGCTGGTTCCCACCTCCTCGTCTCTCCTGCACATACGGGGCTCGGTAGTCAAGACTTGCCATATTGACAATTCTTGCATCTCTTCTGACATCTTTCGATAATGAGTCTTTATGCTCCTCTAATTGGTGAGCCTTTAAGTCCATTTCCGATGGGAACACGACAAATCTTCTTTCTTGACAAGCTGGTTCTAAACAAGGATAGTGGTCCTTGCTAAAATGCTGCGTTAAGCTGTCGTAGTTGACATAGTATTGCGGCTGGCCTCCATTTCTGTCACAAATAAAACAGCGTTCATGCCTCTCTCTGCAGTGAACAAATAACTCATCGTCTCCGTAGAACCTTTGCCGACAAAATCCGCACTCGGGGTGTCCCCTAAAGCCAGACTGATCTACTGCTCCTGGATTGTCATCTCCCTTTTTCATATGCCTGTCTAACTCCTTATCCGTAAATAGATCATGTTCATGTGTAAAAACTTTCTTATGTCTTGAACACAGATCACATATTTTCCTATGATGTATTGCTCGAACATGACGATGTAAGTCAGGCCAGGATAGACATGCCGTATCACAGCTTTTATCTGGGCAATTGTACCGCAGAAGAATTTGTGTATCTTGTTGCATCTCCTCATTGTCATATCTGACTCCAATAGCCTCCTGCGTGAGCATATTTTCCGCGTTGGTGAAATCTTCATATCTTTTTGTCGCGTCGTCGGTAAATATCACGTATGGAGCTGGTGTCTATTTTTCTTTAGTTTACATAAATGGCATGGGTAAGATACCGTACTCTACAATGCGTGCAATCCTTTGTCTTATAAAGTACTCTTCTTCGCAAAGCGCAGATATGACAGGTGCTGTGGTTGCAAGGTGAGAGAGCTATATGTTCGACTTTGGAGGCGCAGATATCGCAAAGATCCGCATCGTCATTTTCGTCTTCAGTGCTATTTGTGGTCCCACCTTGGGCTTGTGGAACTGGCTTTTGGGGTAGACTTGCGGTGGCAGGTGCTGTGTTTCCGGGATTCACATTGTTCTGACCATTGAAAGTTCCCCGATTTCCTCCTCGTCCGCCTCTCCTGGCACCACGATTCTCGTATTGCCGATTCTCACGCTGCTCTCCATCACGAGGAGTGCCTCCATCACGGCGACCTTTTCCCCGGCCTCTGCCTCTATGTCCTTCTTGTCTTGAGGGCGCCCCACCTGCACCAACTTCTGCTCCTGCTGAAGCCATAGCTAACGGAGTTTCAATTTCTGTGCCAACTACAGCTATTATGACGTACGGGGTGTTGATTGTATAGTTACTTTTATCAGAGCGCGGCGGGGGAGGGAAGCCCGAGGTGAGGAATGAATTGTTTGGAGAGACACAGAATTCAAGAGGAACGTGTTATGGAATCAGTTAAGTTAGTGGTACTCATTCATGGTGGGGTGCCTATCTTTTTTGAGCTGACATAATCAAGTGACCGCCACAACCTTTTGTCAGCCTCGCTTGTACAACCAGTGCGGCGGCGAAAGAGTCAGAAGGCTGAGGAACAAGTGTGTCATGAATATCATGATGTGTGTGATTCATATCTCTCAAATCTAGCAGTTTTAGCGTGCTTCATGCCATATGCAACTTGGGGACGACCACTTCTTCGTTGGATGATCTGGAAGGGCTAGAATACTTCGGATATGCAAATCAACTTTGGTGATGTCTCAGTTCCATAGCATTCCTGGCCATCCTTATGAAACTCAATCCTGTGTATAGCCCTTTGTAATGCCTTATGTAGTGTCCACCGAATCCTACGGATCCCCAGATGCAATACGACCTTACGGAAGTTCTTCCCAAGGAGATATGGTAGAATCCACATGCAAGTTTATGCGGAAAAGATCAAATGTCGCCTCAATCCATGCAGAGAGTCCCCAAACACCAACGCCGGCTGCCCATGATATTTATTTTGCACCGCTTCATATGTCTGAATGCGGAAATGTCAGCCAGCATACACCTTCGATCAGACTTTCAACATTTTGCTTTTTAGGCAAAAAAGCAAGCTCACCATTTATGCTTCATTCCTCAATATCGTAAAGGTGCTTTCCAAGAATTTTGTTCATGGTGAACATATGTACGTTATCCTGCTTGAAGACCGATTGCATCTTTTCATCACATCGAATCTGCCGCTTGTCCGTAGGATCTTGTAGGTTACGCTCCTTGATATAGGCCCAGATTTTCTTGACAACTTGCGGCCGCGATAACTGCATCATGTCAGTCGAATGTGTAGGGGGATAAAGAAGAGATACACACCGTAACATCACCAACCAAGTCTGCCAATGGAGCACTTAGATTGTATTGCTTGTGGAAGCCTCCTTTTTTCACCTTTTCCTTAACTTCCCCATCAGAGCCGACCTCAATGTCTGAATCGTCTTCTGCCTTCACTTTATCTGCGCTCTTCTTCTTTGGAGCTCGTTTCTTAACTGGGGGCTTCTTCTTGGCTCCTCCTCCGCGTGTGGACCGCGACCGACTATCTTCTTGTGCCTGCAACATAGCAGCTAGCTTCGCATCTGGATCCTCGTCCGCTTTGTTCTTATTTTGCTTCCGCTTCTTTTTTGGTCGTTCATCATCCTCATCTTCTTCGATTGATACCTCTTTCTTGACCTTTATAGAGTGCGCATTGCCATTGGGTTGTGATTTTGAAGTATGGGGAGATGGTGGGGTAGGAAGAGCGTCGGCATTTGCTGTGGCAAGGTCGAAGCGCTCCATAATCAGTTTTTGGACCGCATCCTGCGTGTTATTATTAGCTGCATATATGACATGACTGCTTCCCATAGACACAGAGTGTGTAGGAAATGTAAGAATAATCGCGCAAGCTAAGGGGACTAACCTTCTTGTCGGTCACATCAATCCCCAGCTTAGCCTGTAATTGTTTTCTTATAGTCTTCGCGCTGATGGTTTGTAAGTCAGCGTTCGCAAGGATGTCATCTATGATAGCAGAGAATTGCGCCTGCTCAGAGGGTAATACTGCATTACAATCAGCTGCCGGCTCTATCTAGGGATTGTTGTAGGTGTATGTAAACACAATCCATTAGGCGCCCTACATGACATCGTGGTCGCTTTCTTGTGTATATGGTATCTAGAATCTTTGGCTTGGAAACAACTAATGGAGGTCCAGAGAGTAATCAAAAACGAGGCGAAGAGCGAAGATTCCCCGGTTTGTGGTTCGCAGAAAGGTGAAGTTTGCAGAGCAGCAAGCGATTGACTTCTGGATACCAGCCACCTGCGTATACCCGAATATCAGTTTCTTTGATTATGAGAGGTCGTGCTAATAAATGGAATCTGGCGCAGTGAAATTAAAGAATGGGCATTTACAGGGGCAGGCGCACGGAAATATTGGGGGGTAAACTGCTGGATTGTGATGTCGGGGTGGAATAGCTCGAGAAGGTAGAGTTCAGGTGAAGTTGGTTCCTGGGAGATCGTTTTCGGGTAACCGCTCGGAACATGTTGCGGATCATGCCGCTAAACCAGATTCGTCTTGGCATAGGGCTGCATCTTTAGACCACATCAAGTAGAAACAAGAGGCTTGGAAAATGATCCAGATAATATGAAACAGAGACTTCAGCTTTGGAATAATGTATTAGAAGATACAAGGGTTATTCTGCAAGTTACTTCTCGAATTCATGGATCTGAAAAGTAGGTCGCCATGTCCGCCGTCGAAAATAGATACTCTCTGAAGAATTGGCCCAGACTCTTTTACGATGGTTCATGTAAGGTGCAATATGATTGAGCTCTCTAAGAGTTCACCCATATACCAGAAGCACATCAAAGGTCTCCGGCTCGATGCTCTTATGGAATGAATAGGCATACATCCCCCTACCCAGTACCAAATCATTTCACAACCTTTCTCATCAATTTACTAACACTCAAAAACAGAAACAATACAATATTTAACCTAAAGTTCCCCCCAAGGTTGTTGCTCAGTCGATGCGGAAAGGTGTATTTGAATTCTCAGCCAACTCGAGACGAATATACTTGGTGATCAACAGAAGCTTTCGTTCTTCTGCAGACAAGGTCCCCAGGCCTGAGTAGTAGTCGTCCTTGAGAAGAGTACGCCTGCCACTTGGCCCGTTCTTCACACTGTCTGGGCTGATAATAATGTCATTTTGAGGACGGTGTGGAGGTGTCATGGCCTTTTTCTTGATTCTTATGGAATTTTGTTGCTTGTTCTTGGCCAATACAGATAGTTCATATAGTCGGGAATGTGGCTCAAATCTGCTTATATCATCAATCGGCACCGAAGCCGAAGTGCTTTTCCCAACCATTCGGGGGCTAGTGGCAACACCCTTTGCGATAACAGCTGGAATTTTATTGACAAGTCCCTATCGCTGTGCGATCTCCATTAAATTCTGTGGAAGATGGCAGACTGCTTTCCAGCTGAACTAGAGAACGCCGGAATATGTTCCATCTCGATAGATTATATCTGTAGTTTAGGCAATACTTCTGGTCTGCAGGGTTTGTTAGAAGTTGAACAGAGTTTGCTACTTACTTTGCAGAATTTAGTAGGTGTAGTTAGGAAACTAGAATCACTCGGTGTATCAACGTAATCGTTCCGCTCGGTCGCTTACTCCCTCCCTCTCCCTACCCTTCTCCTTTAACGTGTTCTGTTGCCGCCCTCATATTTTTCCTGGATTACGATTCTGCCTCCGGTACTACAAAATGCTTTTGCTTGGGCCACCTTACCTTCCGAGAAAGGTGCTTTTGATTTCTTGTGGGTAAACCTTTGAGGAAGTATGCGCTGGAGTTGCCACATCGTGTTGGTATTGAAGCACTCCAGACACACCTTCATTCTCATTGATCTTGACTTCTGACAACGGCCTTAAGAATGGAGCGTTGTCCTCTGTCTGCTTCTCTTGATAATATGGAGCGGAGACCAAGGACTGTGCAGTGCTGCGACTCTTGTTTATTGGTACTAGAGTGTGCAGAGATATTTTTGGAGACTCTTTTTCTGAATGGATTGAACTTGAGACAGAAGAGTAATTGGTAGAATTTTCTTGCTTAGTGAATGCATAGTAGCTAAAGTTACCAGATTGCCACTTTACAGCCTCTTAGGTGAGGAATTTTGAAGCATAATAGGCACTTTACCTATCGTTGGTGTCTGTCTACTAGAATTACCTTGGGGGGGGGTGAGATGTATAGTGGCGGCTATTCCTCGTGCCTGGTCAGAAACAACAGGCTGAGTTGGGCTCGCAATTATCTCAGTCTCCAGAATTGTAGATTACTTTTGGCGTGATCCATTCTTCTACGGCGGTCGTGTCACTCGCTGCGAAGATTTATATCAATATGATGTTTTACAACTATCTCCAGCTACACTGCTAGACTCGGAGGTTGGAACGGCCAATATAGAATTTCTTGAAGTATTTTACTAGTCGGGGTAGGAGACTGCTGTTGCCATGAGTTTTTGCCTAAGCCATGGGGAATGCTCCTTTGATTCTATGTTGTAATTTCTCTTTGCCCGTACTTTCTCCGGATGAGACAAGTTCAGCGACATGTTCTTGAAGATACTGGACGCTAGACAAGGGGCTTCCGGCAGATGCCTATTTTTTTACTTATAGATTTAAGCATTGCAATTTCTGCAATGAGTTATGGGCATCAATGAAGATGAGGTGTCACGAGCTCGCGACTCTTACAAGCTCTGAGTGCAGAGTATGTGGTGTATGCTCTGATCGAGCCAATGTTTGCTCGGTGATATACAATTGTCCAAGGTCATACGCCAAAAGTCACTAGAGAACACAAAAGAAAGAGAACCCCAAGCTTCCAAAGACAAGATATTTTGCTTTTGAAACATTATTGAATATAGCCTTGTAATGTGCACGAAGAGTGTCACCCTGTACCATAAGACTGTAGCCCGTGGGGTGGAGATCGAATTGTGAGAAAAACCGGTCGACGGAATGCCGCAACCAGATAAATGAACTTATTTGCAGCCAATATGGGCATGGCAAAAAGCTATGTCCCATGAATAGCCATGGAATTGAGATGCAGCATGTGTCCAATCTTGAACCAGCATTTACAAGAACCTGCTACGAACTAGCTGCTAAAATCCCCGAAAATCAAGTCCGTTGGTATTTGGAGACATATACATTATGAAATAAAAGCTGTAAAATAGAAGACGGTATTCTTGTAGTTTATATGCTTTGGTCAGCATGTTTTCTAGGAATTGATTTGCATAATTTAAAGGTATGTGACCTCCAGGGTACTACGAATCCAATGTTGTAGAAGGGGAAAATAATGTTAAAGTTTACTACTAATCGTAAGGTATCGAGCAAAGTATTTGGCCTTATTTATATCCCGATCGGTGAAGAGCCGTACGGCGCTCTCAGGTCCTTGTAAGCTTCCCGCGGATGACTCGCCAGACTTCCAAGATCTCCCAATCTTCTGCCAAAAGCATTACTGGCCCTATGCACTACTCACCCTTCTTAGTCTCATGCATAATTTCCCCATATATTATGCCATTATGGAAAACGCTACTCTGCTGCAAAAACGGCGCCGATATTAATGGTGCCATAGATAATCGGAAATCAGCTTCCCATGGCTGATCCTCATCTTCCACAGTCCTCGAAGCACAACCAGATGATGATTCTATGTTTGTAAGCGTAGGTTTGCTGACCTCCTTTTCGCTGAAATCGAATCCCGGCGTTGGAGTTGCGCCTTGGGTAAGAAATTTAGAGATTAGATGGCCTTGTCCCTCTTTGATCAACATTCTCTCCCAATTCCGAGGGACAATGCGGATGTGGCCTTGTTGCGGCGCATAGCTCTTGGGTTGGAACGAAGAATAATTCTCCTGTTCAGACCCCAGCTCACTATTTTGCTCCGGTGCTTCCTGTATAATTGGATTGTGTCCTTCGTCCGAGTTAAGTTGCGTGTCTGACCTCTCCGACTTCGCAGGGCAAATTTGGTGATCATCTTCCTCCTCTACATCTTGCTTGTCACCGCCATTCTCAATTACAAGTCCCTCATCTTCATTGCTTTCATCCTTATATTGCTCGTCCGTATGTTCTTCAGTTGTACGTTTAACTTGGGCATCCTCCTCCTCTATTTTAAACTCAACCTCGAGTTCCAGCTCAAGCTCGGCTACTTCTTCCTTCTTATTTTCTTATCTTCTGTCCCCCTTTCTCGAATTGGCCGATTTCTTGCCTTTCGATTTCCTTTTCTCCTTGTATTCTTTGCCTTCCATTTCTGTGCCAGGCCATCATCCCTAGCCTGTCTAATCTCCGGAGAAGAACAACTCGAAGCCCTGTGTCTACTGTCATTTAAAGTAGGTGACATAATCTCATTGTTCGATTCGGTGTTGGATGGGGTAAGTGTTGATCGTACATTTTTGGCTTGTGAAACCTTGGGGCGCAGTACAATTCTTGGAGTTTGTATCTTTCTTTGCGTAGCTGGTTCAGTTTGCGTCCTTGATTTTTTTGTCGTATATCCTGTGTGTTGTGTCGGATTCGCATTCTGCCGGCGAAGCTTGTTTCTCGTGATGGCCTACATTGTCTGGCGAGGGCATTGAGCTTGGAGTGGTGATGCCCCTCTGCTCCGTTTGAGGTTGTGTAGTAGACACTGTGGCTTCAGCAAGCTTAGGTTTCTTTACAGCCAAAAGAACATCGGGAGGCGAAGTACATGCCCGTTTCTGGTTCCCCAATGGTCCAATACTGACGTCCAGGTCGCCCGTAGATTGCAGTGGCGGCCTTTTCTGGTCCAGAGATATTCGCTGGTTTGTGCCATCGTCGTATTCAGTATTCGGGTCTACCACTGGTCTTGGTATGTCAACCTTCAGGGAACTCCTATATCTGGACAAGTCCACTCGTGGCGGAGCTACCATGTGGCCAGCCCCTGCTTTATATCTTTGAGATGGATCACTGATTATAGGATGTTGATTCTGGACTGATGACAATGTCGTAACCTTCACTGATTTGGGGGGAGTAGGAAGGCTGCCAGATTGGGCAATAGTTGCGGCTGTCCCTGACTTTGACTTCGAATTTAGCTTTCGCTTTGTCATCGGCTTTGCGCAAAGATTCTTCTCTAGGTGAGCTGGCAATTTCGAACCATGAATATATCGCATACTTCGTTGAAGAACATTTTGAGTAGTTGGAGCTTCATGCTCAGCGAGTCGTGCCAGCAAAGGACGAGATGATTTGTCTTCTCGCCTGCGATTGATAGCCCTGCAAACTGTTTTCTTTGGAATTGTGACATTATTCTGGCAGCTGTATTCCTGAATCTTCTGGCATGACAAACAGCCGCATATTTTTCTCGCCTGCTGGGAAGATCTGTATTGGACCTTGGAATTGATACATTGTGCGCGATGACTAGATGTTATAGCAACCATTCTAGAATCTAATGGGCTGTAGTAAAGGCCATGCATTTCAAGCTGCAACACTCGATGCCATTCTCCCTGATAAATGGAGGGTGTATAGCTACATGCTATGCTCCATCCTGGATGGGCGACTGGCCTTGGATCAGGAAGTCGGACAACTTTGTCATCGATAATGCCTAGCTCTGTTATCATCAAATAATCGAACGCGTGAACGAGCCCAAGAAAACATCTGTAGTTGTCATAGGATACCTAATTACCTTCGTCCGGCTGTTCTAACTACCTCACGCGGTACTCTCTGATATCTGCCCCAAGTCTCACGCCATCGATCAACGTGATTAATCGTTCTTCCTGGAGATCAGACGTTGCGACTTCTCCATCTTCAATCAATTCCTTGGCGACTCCTTCTCCAGGATCTTCCACAGAGATATCCCTTCTAGAGTCCTTTGCAGGCATGAACTCGGCTCTGAGTGAATGAATATCCTCTTTGGCCTCATCATATTCAATTGTACGAACAGACAGTTGTTAATCGAAGATCCTTCGAGGACTTTTGATGAATTGTTGAAGTGCTCATCTTAAGTTTGTCTAAGAAATGATTAGAAAGTTCCAAAATAGCAAACAAGTCTTCATTCAAACCTGTGGCTATAAACAGCACAAATCTAAAGTACGTTCCCCGCAATAGACATGCGTTTTGCGTCGATCGTATACGGGTTTGTGCAAGCTGTATGGTCAACGTTCAAACATATGTTTGAGAGAGTTTATTTGAAGATTAAGATTATAGTTCAGTGTTGATAATAAAATCGATCAAGCTATGGTTGGAGCAAAATCGACAGAAGAAAGGATAATGAAAATAAATTTGAGCACTAAACACTTTAGCATACATATATTGGTTGACTAAGGTAGCTGGATGGTCCCTGGCACTGTCTTTGGTTGACATGTGTACAAGTTAATACTCTAACTACCCATGAGAGCAAGCTTGTTTTGATGAAGTAGATACTGGTAGTGTGGCGCGAAATTGCGCTGAGCAACAGTCCGTTCTTTTTGCTAGGACAGGTAATCTGGAAGAGACGGGGCACGTAAGAACTAAGATCTAACCCTGGAGATATTGAAAGGAAAGTTGTTGAGAAATAATTGTAAGTTGAGGAAAGGACTTCTTCCTTGTTTCTCGACCACAAAACTGAACTAAAATGGAGAGCTAGACTTATCGATGATTGAAAAGGGCATACTACTTAGGGCAATAGTCGTCTAATCATGATAGTAGACTAGTTGATCAGTATGAATGAAGGGCAAATGGTTTCCTTAATGGGGGTGTAATTAAGGTTACTATGAGTTTTCTGTGGTTGACCACGACTGATCTCCTCCAAAGCAAACAATATCTAATTACTCTAAGATAAGACATGTCGGAAATTAATTTGTATCATGCTATTCTTGAGCCGTGGCCGCAAATCACAAAAGTCAGCTTTATGAAGTCCAATGCGGCTTATCCAAACGCGTTCTTAATAATATTTTCACGTGTCGAGTCTCCGAGACCTGTTTTTTTCAATGAAACAAGGGATCTAGTAGTACCCTTGGCTCCAAATCTTCATGATATATAGCTGTTTATCCTCGGATGAAAGAACACGCCCATGTACGTCTTCATCGGTTCTGTTTGCTTAGAGAAACACTCCATTCCTTTCAGTGCTCGCAATCAAAGGTTTCGAAGCTGCTTAGCCTTTCATGTTCTACGCGTAACTGCTGTTCCTGCCAGGATTTTTATGTAGTAGAAACTGGGGCTACTTAACAACGAAGCCATTTGCTAACCTCTTGAAAGTCTGAACAGTTCGGCAGCTCGCCTTGCGACTGCACTTCGAGTTCCGGGAAGTGACCGGGACAATACGAACAATTAATTGTTTGAAATGGGTTCATTATCCTCTGGCTAACCGTTAGGCACAGGATGATTCAGAAGAGCAAACCATTAGCGGGAACATTCATTATCCATTCGCCGGTTTGATGAATGTCTCAATTGCAAGCCTCGTTTCAACCCTTTTCCAGCCACCTCAAATTTCTCGAAATTGGGTTGATTGTCAGGACATGAGTGACGGAGCTCACACCACCTAGCTGATGCTGCCGATGCCCGAGTCTGCCCCGGGACATAGCCTAGGCTGACTTCTTTGATATCCCTGCTCTCCAGCGACATTGAGCGCCGAAGGAAAAGTCTGAGTACAGTGAGTTCCCAATCAAAGAGTCTTTCTGTGGTATCCTGTGGTTGTACTGAAGTAATGATTAGTATCTAGGGATGTCTTGTATATCCGTATCTATACAATCTGCGATGGAACAAAGAAGTTTCCTTTTCAAAGAGCAGTCGCGTCAATAGTACAATCCACCCCCACGGGACATGTTTTCTTGACGATAAATATTTCAGATGATCCTTGTTTGTTGAAGACCTTGGGCGGTACGAATACATGCCTTGGCCAGCAGTTCGATATGGGAGCCTTTAACCCCTACTTGATGCTGATCTCATATATCCTTTGTTTGCTTTTTTGACACAGTAGAGCGAGAGAAAAAAGGTATGCAAGCTCTTGCATCCTCGGAGAACACACGCAAAACATCTAGTCTGTTTACATGCTTTGAATTTGCGTATGCAGCACGATGTTGAGCCATGGGTACGGTACAATACTTCAGCCATGGCTACTAGCCTGGCCGTTGGAACACATACGCCAAGATTCGGATATTATTAGTTCAGCGATACCAACTCCCCGGAACGTGACCCAAGTGCCATGGCACTGTATAGTATAGAGCAATTTGGGTCCGGTCTAGGCTCGTGGGCCTTGATTATTTTTGTTTGCAACTCTTGATCTATTGAATGAGCCATTACAACTTTACTTTCCAAATGGTACTAGGATGTAGCAAGCCTCTAGTAGCTGTACGCATGAGAAATATGATAGAAAGGATACAAAGATATAGAAACAGCAACCCGCGAGCTCAGGTTTTCTGTCATTACTCCATCCTCCTCCAACCCAATTCCTGTTTGGCACTCTCTACGGCTGCAACCATCTTGGTCTTTTGCGATCTTCTAAAGGAGCACCTCAACCTCACTGACTACTTTCGAAAAGATAAACTCAATGGCGAGTCAATCCGCGAATATTGGACATATTTCTTACTGACTGGTTTAGCTCTGTCAATTCTGCCGATTCAGCTCATATATGCTTAAGCAGCCCTAATTCGATTATAATCCTCAGCGAGTCTGCTTCCCTTCAGGTAGCATATCTGCCTAACACTCATGTACGTCTTCTATAACGAATATTATTTATCAGCAAGCTCATACACTTATTAGTATTCCCATATATTTCAAAATGTCCGATGCCATCAACATAACCCGATCAGTTAGATCACAATCTGCCATTTGGAAGGGACCTGGGTGTGATATACCTCTCCAGTCTATCGAAGGCAGAGAGCAATCAAAATCTGCCACCAGTGTCAGATCTGCTGGCACCGCTCATCGAAAGGCTAGAAAGAGCTATGAAGTTGAACGAGTTGAAGGAGTCATGACTAGCGCAAAGTGGCAAACCAAGTATTGTGTCAAGTGGATGGGGCTGAACAAGATTAAGGCGTCGTATCCAAATAGTTGGGTGCTGGACCATGACTGCTTTTGTGCAGAGCTCATTGCCGACTTCAATGCAGTGATGGTACAAGAGCTCGCAGAGGATTATGAAAGGCTTACTATGCCTCAGTTTAGAAAGCCTAATCCTCCGAAACGCCTGTGGACCTGGTGGACTTTCGAGTATCGCCAGCGCAATGGCCGATTTTGGTCCAAGACAACTCCAGATGATCTGTACATTGAAATCAGGAAAATTAAGTACTCTCCTCCCTTCCCGCTGCATTTACTGTCAACAAAGCCTCTCTACTCCGAAAGCTCGCCTTTCTCGGATATGTCCTCTATTGACACTTTCTGTTCATCGCCTACCTGGCCTCAGGAAGCAACACCAACCTCGTCGTATTCTGGGGGTTCAACGCCGCACCCTCATACACAAAGACATAGTGTAACTAACCGAACCCATGACTGTTCAAAAAGATCCATCGTTTTGGAAAGTGAACAATTTCTCATGGCTTCTGGGGACCTGAGACAAATATGTTACTGTGCTCAGCTTAAGTAAGGGAAGTGCGGACCCTGCACCGTCTGCCAAAAATTGGAGGACAAGCAGGAACTGAAAAGGCAACTAAGATTGAAGGCGCATAATGTTGCTAAGGCCTCCACGGAGGCCGGTTATCAGAGAGCAAAGAGAAGAAGCAAATCCGCATCTTTAAGTTCTAACAAGAAACGACGGAAAGAGGAGCAAGATGGCTTCAAGAACAGCTCTGCAAGGCTGGATATTCTGACCATGCCTTCACAGCTTGGCAAAATGGCACCCCCACTGCACTTGGCATCGTCATCTACAAGATTCTCTTCTATATCACAAGATATACTGAAGCGGTCCGACAGCATAATTTCGAATCTGTACTCAGCCAGCCCTCCACCTGCCACGAACGTTCCTCTCCATCAGAATTCTTGGAACGCCGAAAGAACCTCCATGTCTATTCCACACACGAGAGCCTCTGACAATTCGTACCCCGAGCAGCCGTCAGAATCGCCTCCACAAGAAGCATTGAGCAGGTATGCTAAACCTGAGCTTGTTCCAGCTTCAGTTTCTGTAATAGTTGGAGTTCAGAACCATGTACGTGGCGAAGTGTCCGTTCCAACATCAAAGGGTACAAGGAATGGCCCAACGCAAAGATTCTCGAGTGTTATCAGAAAAGGCCTGGCCAGTAAGAAGTTTAAACCACATAGAAAGCCCTCTAGATATTCGGGAGCCGACGCGATTCCCCTGATTAATCCAAAAGTTAATCATGACAGTGAACATATAGCTCCAACACCTATTCCTCGGCAGACGACTAACCACCGACGTTCTAACTCCTTGGGCTTCGATGCCAAGAGGACTTCTCAAGCCTGGATCTCGTCTCGTAATCAGCAAAGCCAAACCAACAAATAATTGTACTCCGCAACCACTTCCAATTTTTCATCGTGGGTCCAATCATAGAGATCGAGGATTGCGCATCCTACCTCCCCAGAGGGATCATGCCGCATACTCTTCGCCAGCCATGGCGGACCAGGCAACTTCCTTTAACGTTCGGCATCCAGCACGGAGCTCAAGTCCACACAGGCGCTCGAAATCTTGTCACCCAGGAGCTTCGAAGGTTCTGCAACCTTTCCCCCTGGATTTGCAACAGAACCGAGACGCATCTACGAACTTCTCAACCGAAGATAATATTCCTGGTCGGCTGAATTCAAACCAATATTCTTCCAAACTAGGCCTCTCGTCGAATAATGCACGATCTGGTCAAAACCCTAGAACTGGGAGTCATTCGTTCAGGCCGCCTCACCATCGAAACAAGAAGCAGGCTTTGGCTCAGGAGCCTCAAGCGAACCAAATCAAGGCAAAGAAACAGAAAGTCAACAAAGCTCAGGTTCCAGAGAGGTCTGAAGCACTATCGAACAAGAATGAAGTTCGTATCAAGCGTGAGCATTCCACATACCAGGCCCTGGCATTGCCACCAGCAGGAAGTACAATGCGCGTGGCCGCTGAGCGGTTTATTGAGCAGCAAGAGCAACAAGAAGTGAGTTGTCTTAAGAAGAGGAGTGAGCAGGCACGACGAGATTACCTGAGGTGTGCAGGTGGATGGCCGCAGAAGCCGTTAGTGGTTGAAGACATCTAATGCCGTTGTATATTTGATTGTTTTATTTGTATTATGGATTTGCATAGGTTAGCGTTTAGAAATATAAGATACCCCTGTGCTTTAGAAATATATCTCTTAAAAACTTCATACTCAAAAATTGGGGGTACTGCCAAATCCATGGCGCATTAAATGATCGGATGCTATATAGCAGGATCCAGACGGCAACCGACGAGGAGGGAGGCACTTCGTCCAAAGGAAATGTGGCATTAAGAGAGACAAAAAGGTCCAAAAATTTGGTGAGATGCGTAATGTCGTGCATTATGAGTCCACCAGGGACCTTTACACAACCCCTCAGCTCCTTTTCCGCAGTCAAAAGCCAGCCTGCAGGAGGAGCAGGTCGAATCAGGCCATTTTCTCGGGGTCCACTCGCGTTTTTTATGGATGCACCTAAAGCCTTTAGCATAGTGACCAGCTGATCCGCGAATATATGTCTTTGATGGAAGAAGGGGAGATATCTTGTGCGAGCAAATTCCATTTGTACAAATAGTATGGTATGCTTCACCCAAAACACGGCGCACTACCACCAAGTCGACCTCTCAACGCTCTTCATCCATGAACCTCCTCCCAAATATGCATATTAATTCACAATATCTACCCAATCTCTTCACAATTTGGCTCTACTTCCCTGCAGGTGTACTCCATGTTCCCGATGAGGTCGGCCCCATTCGAAATATCAGGCTGACTACGATTGCTCTAGTGACTCGCGACATGCACCTTCTCCATAAAATGCTCCTTGATCCGATGCCATCTCAAATGCATCCCCTCCTCTTCCTCTTCATTCTTATCTTCGCCCATTATCCTCCCCACCAAGATCCCTTCACCCTCCTTCCAATCCACCTCCCTACACTTCATCACCGCAGCCTCAATATCTTCTTCCTCCTTGACCCTGCTAACTAACACCTTCAGCACATCCGCTCTCCTCTTCTCAACCGCCAGCAGTAAATGGACCTCCTCTACCACGGCCCCCCTTTCAATCAACTGCTCAACAAGCGTGACCTCGTTCTCCGGCACCGCATTGGCAAGCGGGCCGTATACAGCACCCAGCTCGCCAGCCGTACCGCTGTAGTTGGGGTCTGCGCCATGAGTGAGCAGGTAAAGCGCCAGATCAGGGGATGAGCCGCGGCAGGTTTTGGTAAGAGTTGTTTCCTGGTCAGGGAATTCGTGCAGGATGAAGTCATATTTACTATGCGATTGCTTATGCAGGAGCTTGAAGATGTCAAGATCGCCGACTTCGATTGCGGCGATGAGCTCTGGGCCGTGCACTATGAGAAGTGAGTAAACCTTCCGTTCATACAACATATACAAGGGAGTGTGAAAGCCTAGATTCCGGGTTTCAACGTCCTGTAAGTGGGAATGTATTCCTTACGTCGTGCTCTTGGGAATGTCTTGTAGATGTGCTCAACTGTATCGCACCGCCTTCCACGTATGGCGGCTTCTACCATCTGGTGAGTATGTGGGAGGAGATGTAAGGTCTCATTGTGGACGTTAATTTCTTGCGCTGGCGGTACAATACCGGCTGACGCAAGGACAAGCTGTAGAGCTGAGATCTGACCTGCTTCACAGGCCTGAAGAACATGCCGACCACGATCTTCAAACTCAGGCTTGTCAACATCAATTTCTTGGACATCAGCGTTGGCGGTATTTTTCTCATTAGCAGCCATGTTGATAGTGGTAACGTATGAATTGATTAGGAAAAGAATAGAGCTTTCGGAACAATTCTTTCCGCATAAGCCCTGGGGTTTGGAATTGATTTGTTCCCTAGAAACTGTCTTCTACCCCTCACTTGCAGTGTTTTGTTGTGCTTGTATTGCAATATCTCTCGTTGGGGTGGCAAGGCTGTGTTCTGTTGCAAATTGCTGCAAGTTGGTGGCACAAACCAACATTCCAACAAGACTGAGACGGACAAGCACCAATCGAGCACATCTTGCATTGGGATGACCAATCATTAGGAATGACCATATCTTTTGAGTCGAGTTGTGTTGTATATACCTTGTCTTGATTGGCAGACTCTAAGTTGACCTTGCGGCTTAGCTAACATTTAATGATTTAAGCATGTTGGCACAATGCTTAAACAACACAACTGTCGATCTTATATACGAGAGCATAGGCGTATTCTTGAGACCAATCTTTGGAGTCTTCAAGTCCTCAGGCATTACCAACATAGCTAAGTTGAGCTCCGAAGGCGTGGGTCTACAATACAGCCACGATTTTGTAGTCAGTTTCTCCCGAAATCTCGTGAGAACTGAATCGATAGAACGAGAAATTCTGTTTCCTCGAAAGTGGGCGTGCTATTGTAGTTCGCTTTGAACTATGCGGTGTCCATTAAGCATTGACTTCATTGCAAACATCAGGCCTCAATAAAGGAAACATGTACAATCAAAATCAATTTATTGGAAGGGCTCTTCCGCCTTGCAGGATAAGTTTAGCACTGAATCGCGTGGCTCTTGTAGCATACAATACTCCAGAGTTTATCCCATATGCTGCAGCAGGAGAAGTGCTGGCCATCCATACAGTATGAAAAAAAGGATACGTGACACTTGAAGTATGGTCGAGGCATGTCATAATTTTCGCAATGAAACTACGTCCGCGCCATCTTGACAATGACGCAATCGTACTTGTTATTAGTCCGTCCATTGTGAATATTCTAACCATGAATGGACTTAATGAACGGTACGGGGATATGAACTGCCCGAGTGTGGCCAAATATCTGTAAACCTGTGGTCTGCCACGAGGTTTGATCCTAGCTTGACAACCACTGCAATTTACCATCTGCACGAAGCGTTCATCCAAGTGATGCCTTCAACCATCCATGATAGCCACGAGGAAAAACGCTGAGGACAGTTTGCATGCAGGTACGATGTCGCACGCATGCCTACCACACGCTGCCAGTACTTTGAATCTGTAGGCTGACGACTTCTGGTCGCACTTCGTATGCTGTGCAAACTATGATCTGCATTTTCGTGAGCGCGCGATGCCAATAAATAAAAGTTCTCACCACACCCACCATATGCAACAACTACACCTCTACTGCTCAAATCAAGGAAACCAAATCCCTATCCCCAAAATAAATACCCGAGTCCTACCCTACTCACGATCTGACATGCAACCCATCACTCCTCCCCTCTCTCCTTCCTCAAGAGGATGGGATCATGGGATGGACGGGTCGGGACGCAATTTTGGGTTTGTCGAGATGGGATGGTTTCATCCACCTCTAGACCCGCATCAACCACAACCAACACCACGCACATAAAACAAGACGGTGCGACCATTGCACGACGTACATATACGTGTTCAAATATCGAAAATCGAGCCTTGGAAATACACCGTGCGATCCCTGTGTCGATCATGACACTATAAATAACATCCTTCATCCCCTTGCCTTCTCGCTTAGCTTGCCTGTCTACGTCCCATCGCATGCTTATTAGGAAAAACAAAGAGGTTGTATTGACCAAACAGTCTTCACGGAAATTCAAATCTCGTGCCTCTAGCTGAAGGATCAGATTGCTCTCCGAAGACCTACATGCCACATTTCAAGGCGATACGGTTTGCGAGGCTCTCAAGTTCCATGATATGCCGATACATTCTAAGCATCTATTTCTAGGACCACCATCTGATCCGATAGCCCTAATTGTATTGCGCATTTTATTACACAACGCGCCGTTGTGCTGCTACGTTGCCTCGTGCTTCGATATCGATTTGTGTTTGGCAGGTAATATGGGGGAAGCGGTGGTGGCTGTGTCGTGTCGCTACGTACGGCTGAGTGGCTGGAAGGTTGGTGAAACGTAACTGTCTCGGAGAAAGGAAGGCCGACATCTCAACAGCAGAGGAGATGTCTTGCAGATATGGTCGAGTGAGCAATACGAAGGCACAGGCTAGGGTTTCGATGTAAGTTTGCGGAGCTGAGATGAGTCCTTCAGATGGAGGTCACATGTAGCCGCTTGGCTATTAAACTATATCGCTGACATTAACTGGAGCTGAAAAACGAATATTCAGTTTGTAGTAACATAATTTTTGTAGAAATTACAGACTTTCATGAAGCGGACATGCCTAGATGCCAGAAATCTTGTATCTGTAACCTAGCTGGTAACTGCCGGAAGAAACAAAAACATCAGGACTCGGGAGGAAATTAGGCCAGAATCACTTAGGCACCAGAATACTCTCTCATTCTTTCAAGTGTATGTACACCAGTTCCCATATCATGCGAAATATCCTCGCTTCCAGTATTCCCCCACGCAACGCCTAAGATACCGTGCATCGTCTCGAGTCATGACAAGGAATTACATTAACTCTCATTGTCCATAGCAAATCGGAAATAAATATGTGATATTGATAGCGGAATCAATGTAAGATAGCGAATGTCATGATGGAGCAGGAGTTGACTCTCCGCCTTTAGATGCCACGACATGGTCCAAAATAGCAATATGTTGGCGCAATTTGGCAACCTCGCTCTCAAGGGCTTTATTGCGTGCTTCCAATTGCTTGAGCCGTTCTTTAGCCCGTGTCATCACCAAAGACTTCGAAGGTTTTGTTCGTGCTGGCTATCGTTAGCTTATATCAAATATCATCCACAAGAGCGACACACAATCTGATGATGTTTCGAATAAATATAGTGCCAGATCAGCGATTTTATCATTGAGCCTCTCGCGGTAGTTTCGCTCAACGACTGTATGTGCTCGTTTGGCATTCTTGAGCGTTATTTCGTTGGCGGACTGAGTGCGCCGATGAGATGGCTTTTTAGACGTAGCTGATGGAGCATTTGGCGAACGGCTTGCCTCATGGATATACCCTTCAGAGTCATCGTCCTCCATGACATCGTTTGCTTCTCCATTTTCTATCAGTTCCTGCACTGGAAGCTGAGGATGGTGAATCGGTGGGGTTAAGCTGTTGGGTGGTTGCGAGGTGGGATCATATATTGGTGTCAAAGGAGCAAATCTTCCATCATGCGTATAGCCGGTAACAGGACTAGGATTTGTAGATGGAGCACCAGATCGTGGATCTGTATATGGCGTAATGGGAGATTCATTTGGATAATATGCTATCTGCGGTAACCCGTGATGTTGTGTATCCGTATTGTATTGCCATAAAGGCATTTCTGCCGGAGTGGACGTCTCCCACGGAGAAGGCCAATCGTTCTATAGTCATGACTGTTAGATTAGGAAGGAAAACTTCAGTGACTGTACTTACATCCCAACTTGAGCGTTGAATATGTTTACTGTCAGGCAGCGAGAAATAGTCACGGATTGGTTCCATTTGGTTCATCATGAAGTATGTTCTGAGGTGAGGAACAAGAGTAACACCTTCCACAAAAATGAAGCCCTGCTGGCACTTATGATATTGCGATCACTTGCTGGAGCTTGGCTGGCTTAGCTTTCTTGGCCATCTTGTCTCCAAAGGGTTACCCCCGCTTCCCTGTCCCTTGCTGCTCAACCTGGAAGCAATTGAGTTATCAAAACTCTACTAGGCTGCCACCACATCTATCGGGTATCCAGATTGCTGGGGGGTGGGGTCTGCGGAATGACCCCTCCACCAAGGCTGATCAGACTTTTTTTAGGACCCAGAGTGACAGATCTATGCAAGGAACGAACCTGACTGGCGGAGGCACTTGGTGAGGCGTTTCTTCAACCAATTAACGGGAAGAGCTCTACCAGAAAAGCTGCAGAGTATGCTTTCCCTACCTGCACACCTGCGCTCTCATGAAACAAAACAGATTTGGACAAAGGAGCTCGCCCTGCTATTTCGTCATATGCTTAAGCTTTGATAGAACTTCCAAGACAGGGTGCCCACGAGGCGTAGCAGTTTGCTATCAGAATCCGGCAAAAGAATAGCTCCGTGCTACTAAGCTTCTTAAATCCTTCAAATGATCCCGAAACATTATACTTTTGGACCGCGATTCAGCGAATAGGGCGGAGCTGTTGCACCCATATCGTAAATCTCCGTACCGCTTGAGATCGAAGTGTAAGACATATGGAGAAGCCCGGGTCTCTCACTGCACAGGTTGACCAGTAATTTGCGAGTTTTAAGGTTAGCTGGATGCGGACTAAGATTCAGGTCGAAGGATCTGTGTAACATCCGTGTATCTAAAACAGAGGGCTAGAGCTGTTAGATGCGGATGTTGACCCAGTTACCTGCAGTCGGGTTCGGGAGAAATAGTCCTGGCCATAGACAAACCTGCCCCATAAGCCTTCGGTTATACTCAAGGCTCTATGGACGCTTGGCACATAACAGGTTCAGCCGCAGGATGCCAAGAAGCCCAGAAGCATTCCTTTGAAGACAAGGATGACAAAATAAACAGTGTGCTACCCCGCAGCAAGGAAGGTTTGTTTCTTTAGGTACAAAACGAGTTTAGTAGCATTTGTCGCAGTCTTGTTATCACCCAAGAGAACCTCGCTTTTCTCATGCAGAAAGTAGCTTTTTTATCAGCCAAGTTGATGATCCCTGAAGCAGATCTTCCACCCCGGCCGGATGTCCGGGGAAGCTGGCAATAAATATCCGTATGTCACAAGTAGCGCCAGAAACACTTGTAGAACACAAATACACTGGGTTTATCCCCTGCCAATACAGTTCTCATCCTGTCATTGAGGATATACCATATTAAGATGTATCCCAGCACGCATTGCTTTCCCCTTCAACCTTTCCACGAGATTTTATCTAGCCAGTGGACACGTGAGCATGTAGAGGTAGCCTGGCTGAGCGCGTGGACCAATGAAGCTTCTTAAGTTCAAATCCCGATTCTCGTCGCAGTTCAGCCAGCCAGCTGGAGAAGTCTCAAAGCCAATGCGACTTGGCTAACCAGTCGCAAATTGACAAACAACTGGCCATGCAGCAGAGAAAGATGGTCAGCAAGTGTTAGGGATTAAGCCTCGATTCGTGTGGCAATCCCAAACAGGCTGCCAAGTGAATGAGAACGCAACTGGACGTCTCCACAGTTATCATAAACAAGAACCCGAAAGCTTAAGCAAATCGGATCGGTAGAACCACCGAAAGACCACTTATGAACAAGCGAAAGATGCTAGGATCTTGTGGAGAAGACAGCAATGCAAAATGGTACGATATTACCATTAGAATATACTAGCACTAGGAATGTTAACATTAACGAGAATAATTGGAGAATACTACCTTTTTCGATGATTGCGACTTCGCTATGTATCTAGGGTATCAAATAAATTTAGGCATATTAAGGAATTGCTTCTTCGTATGCGAGGAGGGACGTGGTACAAGTGCCTAACACAACCACCACCTGAAAATAACTGATATGATTGGACAAGTAAACTTGTGGACAGGCTTCGGGCTTCCTCGCGCAGGTTATGAGCCCAGGCGTGTAGCAATTGTCTAGCTTCTCCCGAGGCTGTTGGGCTGTTGTGCTGGTGCAGATAGAAAAGGAAGAGGATTGAGGCGCATCGGAGACTAGGTATCCGAGAGCAATTGCCTACCAGAAAGAGGTACTGGGAACTTCGTTGTTGCACATAAATTCACAGCCGCAACATACAAGTACACATAAGAAAACAGTGAGTTAATCATCCGATTAATAATATCTTGCTTCATGGAGATTCGATCTCAATATAGAGTATTGATTGACGGGTGGAGTGGATATCGAAGCTCTGGGAGACCGCCATTATGACATATGTGGAGACGGATAGAATCGCCCAATCTCTTTCCACCGAGGGATCTGAGAAACGAAATCGCCACAGGCATCCTCGGCTCTCATCTTCTTTTGCGTCTACAGTGGCATACACATGCGGGAGAGCCTCCGGGTAGTCGAAACGAAACGATTCGATTCGAGGCAATGATTCTAGTAGCAGCACATTCGTGTGGTAGGTAGAGATATTCCTCTCTGCTTATGTGAAGCCTCGCGCCAGCCGGGAGAACAACAAACTATGGTTAAGGGAGTCTGGAAGGTGCATCATGATTGCAGTAAGAAATGAACAGTGGTTAACAGTAACCTCGCGTGCATGGGGGAGGAGGCTCTGTGACCCCCAAGTTTTTGGCTGCTTATGTCATCGCTCTAGCCTCCTGTCTTGCCCAACTCAAAATCCAGCCCTCGGATCTGATGACCAAATTGTAGTTAGAGGCTTGGCGTATATATCAGGAACAGATAACACCACCAACCCCAATCTTCATATATTTTCGACTATGGGCCTAACAAGACCACGAGGTATCCCCTGTCGCGCCATGCCATCTCTAATTTATTTAAAAGTAGCTGTATTTTATTGGTTTGCTGTAGCTGATCGAGTCATGGAAGCTCCCTTGAAGCATCATGCATGAAGCTGTCTTCCCGTGGTAGAAATGCTGAATCCACCTTTGCCATGTCATAATGCTGATCCTATGAGAATCTGTAATCATTCTCCAGCCTTGGCATCTGCAGTGCTACCGCGGGAAGTTTTCTTATCACACTATCAGACTTTTAGGGCAAGCCATAGGTATGTTTATTATGTCAGGGCAATGCGGTGAGAACCAAGAGTCACGATGTGCAAAACTTCTTAACTTCCTACGCAGAGAGTGCCTTGAAAATACATTGATCTATTCGCAGCTGTATAGCAGTCTATGAGCCCACTGAAATACCAGGCAAGACTCTGACACAATCTCTCTTTTTTTCGGTTCCTTTTATGTACTATGTACGTATACGGTCTACCCAACGACGCAGCTATGCTTTAGTGGGCTCAGCCGAGTTTTAGCCTGCTAGTATAGGATGCCTAGGCAGTCCTACTCGGTCTAAGTATCCCGTCAGTAGTGGTGTGAGGTGGCTTTCATGGCTTGCTAAAGATCCATTATTGATTTCGTTTTCTCAAGAAAAGCTGCAATGTCTGACATCGGTTAGCTTCTAGAAAAATACGACATATGAGTGATCTAGAATTGTAGAGTCTCAACTTAGGGCCGTAGTATATATTTCTGTCTTGCTGATTACCTTTTTCTTCAGTCCCAGCCCCTTCTGTTTTCTAAGCCATTTTCCGGGACGTTCATAATGCGCTACTATCAGTTCTCCTTCTTGGCCAGTGCCCTCCTCGGCTTAGTAAGTGCAGGCATCAAGAAATGGGATTCTCCAGAGTAAGTGACCATGTTGTGTGACGTCTCTGCACCTTGTAGATGTGCTTTTCACTTGGCAACAACCAAGATATACTACATATGCGCCAGCCTCACATTATCCCTGCAGGTTTAAAGTGCAAATGAAACTGACACTTTTCAGATATAAGTATATTTTCCAATATCCGCTTCCAATCCCACCTCTTCTAGAGGCGAGTACTACCTACACAAATGCGACCACCGGAAAGACAATCAACTTCTACGAGATCAGAATAAAGAAGTTTCAGGCACAGACATATCCTAACCTTGGACTGACTGACTATGTCGGCTACAATGGAATCGCGCCGGGGCCTACCATCAAGCTCAAGAAAAACACCGAGGCTGTAGTTCGATTTATCAATGAGTATGATCGGCCGTCATCTATACATCTACACGGGTCATACTCTCGAACGCCTTTTGACGGTTGGGCAGAAGATACTACACCACCTGGCCAATACAAAGACTACTATTATCCTAATAACCAACCTATTAGAACTCTTTGGTATCATGACCATGCTCTCGGGATCACAGCCGTAAATGCGTATTTTGGGCAAGCTGGCTTCTACATTCTAGAAGATGATGTAGTACAGAGCGAGGTGAAACTGCCCAGTGGATATGGCAAATACGACATCCCTCTCATGCTCGCGGCAAAGCAGTTTCTTTCTAGCGGGAAGCTGCTGTCTCCAGAGAATGAACGCGACAGCTTGTTCGGGGATGTTATCACAGTGAGTGCATTTTGATCAGATGTCATTAATGTTGTCTGTCAATGGATGTCATTTCAAAAATGCGTTTCTGATAACGAGATTACAGGTGAACGGTCAGCCATGGCCCTACTTCAACGTGGAGCCAAGAAAATATAAGTTCCGTCTTCTAGACGCCTCCATCTCGCGCAGCTTCAACCTGTACCTCGTCGCTGATTCAGCACCAAAAGTCAAAATTCCTTTCACTGTAGTAGGGGGAGATGCCGGCTATCTCGATCATCCCGTAGTAACATCAAACCTTATCATTGCCATGGCCGAACGCTGGGAAATCGTCATCGATTTCGACAAGTATAAAAACAAAAACCTAACACTTATGAACGAGTATGATTTCCAAACCAACGACGACTATCCAGCCACGAACAGAGTCATCAGGTTCGTTGTTGGCGATAAGGTCACCAACTCAGATGGAAACGGCAATATCAGTTCGTCTTCCCTTCTCAAGTCTATTTTAATTTCTCTGTTTGTATCACTGGAGCTTAAGAGCCGGCTTGGCAGTCAGCACAAGGCTTTGGTCTTGCAATTTCGACTCCCAAGACAGTCCTGCAGCTCCTGGCTTCTGCAGCACTTCTAAAATGATCATAACGCTAACCCCGTCACAGAAGAGCATCTTGCTGATCTTGCCATTCCCGCGCAGCACCTCAAGGTCGATTACTCGTTCACGTTTGAGAGAACGAATGGCGAGTGGAGGATCAACGGTGTCGGATTTGAGGATGTGAAGAACAGAATTCTGGCATACCCCCCGCGAGGTCAGGTGAGCCGCTGGCGGTTGATTAACAAGTCCGGCGGCTGGAGTCATCCAATTCACATCCACTTGGTTGACTTCCAAGTCGTCTCCCGAACAGGCTCCGGTCGAACATCGGTTGAGCCTTACGAGTCTGCCGCTCTCAAAGATGTCGTTTACCTTGGGAAAAACGGTACGTCTTTCCCTCGAAGCGATTTTTTTCATTCTATCTAACATTTTATGCAGAAGAAGTCGAAGTCATCGCGAATTACGCGCCTTGGTCCGGTGTCTATATGGTTCGTGGATGCCATACCTCCACCTTCTGACTCGACTAACCAAAATAACCACAGTTCCATTGCCACAACTTGGTTCACGAAGATCACGATATGATGGCCGCCTTCAACGTCTCAGACGTCGACCTGACCGAATATGGCTACCCGGAGACGACGAAATTCGGCGACCCGATGGCTTCCCAGTTCCGCGCGAAGCCATACTCAGGCACCGACCTTGACCAAGTAAAGAACGTCCTTCTCCCTTATTTCCAAAACCTTAACGCCTACCCGGACGAAACCTCGGTTCAACGCGCATTAGACGAGTACTACAAGGCTCAATCTACCAAAACTTCATCTTCGACTTCTAGCGTCCCAAGTACCCTTGCTACAACTACAAAAAGTACCACATCAAGCCAGAAAACCACAAGCACGACGAAGGCGGCGACAACAACCAAGTGCAGCAGCAGCGGGAAAGGAAACTCGTGTAAATAATTTCGCCATGTCTTTTTTCGCCTTGCCGGACATGCACATGAATGAATATAATATAATGACATCGGAGCCGGAGCATATTGGATTTTACGGCCCCCTTATAAACATAATGTATGAATGCCATCCTGCGCTTTTCAATAAACTCCTACACGTGATGTTCACCCTCCTGGCTGTGAACAAGCCTCCAGTCGCAAAATATAAATATAAAAAAAACCCCCCCGAAATCCGGCTCGCCATATACATGCTACAGCACATGATGTTTAAATGACTGATCTCCCTCCTCGTGACGTCCGGGTTCCGTCCATGGATCATCCCAAAAAAGGCAATTTAATCCGCCGCAGCGGGGACAACCGCCACTGAGTTCCTATGAAGTCCACTATAGATATCAGCCATTCGTGTTTTTAAATATAGCATAGTTTGAGATAATTGAGTCATCGGCGAGAGAGGATAGAAATATTTCTTTTGGTATACGGAGATGAACAAATAACAGCGGCCAGAATATTTCGTGACATTGCCTGGAGATATTTTGGTTTCAACCCCCATCTTTACGATGCTTCCGCTCTTGATCCTCTCCATCCTGGCCTTGGCCATCTGGTATACTTGGGATGTCAGAAGGAAAAACAAATTAAAGGTATTTCTCCCGGTTTCCTGCTCATAAACCTGCATCCGACGATTTGAAGACTAACGAGTGCTCCTAGAAACATGCACCCCAAACTCAACAAACCCATCCCCAGGAGGAGTCAAAGGGAAACAGCCAAGCTCTCTATGCCATCACACCCCTCCCCGCCTTCAACTGGCAAGCAACCGAGCCCCTGAAATTCCGCCCCTTCAAGCCAGTGTATCACGTTACCATGGGCATCACGAACATCTCCCCCTCCGCGCTCCTGGAATTCGACCGCGGCTACCTATCACGCATCGCGCTCCGACGGCAAATCATGGAGGACCACCCATCCATAGCACTGAACGCCGATCCCAGCATCCGCCCAGCAGTGGATGAGCTCTACGCCTATCTTATCGGAACATACCTCCCGACCCGGTATCCCACGATGTTCCAGCTCTCCGAGGATAAAGGGCACCTCTACAACGCCGCCACCGGGTTGTACATTCCACTCGCGCCGCCTTGTGATCCAATCGAGACGCTGAGAAGCTTAGGGGAGAACATCGACGAGGAGTTTCTTCTCCTCACCAAGAATGCCAATGAGGACCAGTACGTCCTGCGAGGTTACGTGCTCTGCTTCCCCAGCGGCTTCAACACGGCCGAGAAGTTCGGGATGAGCTTGAGGAACATCCACGGTCCGGTACCGGGATACAAGGAGAAGCTAGAGCTGAGCATGGATCGCTTCTTCGATCGCTTGGAAGTAGGGCGCGTTGTGCAACGCAGCAATGTGAGTCCTCATTACGAAGTTGTTTTACGTCTATATAAGTGGATGATCAGAACGCTCATGAAACGCAAATAGTGGTCCATCCAAACACATGATCGGCTGTTCGTCCCAACGGGGAACCATCTCTATTCCGGGCAGGAGGCGCAAGACGAAGAGTTTGATATCAGCAGGGTAGATTCCTTTCCCTTCTCCCATCTCATTTTCACTGACCCATCTTAGACGCGTTTACGTTGCGAGAGACAATGTCTCTGGCGATTGCCGAAAACACGTGCCATCATCTTCTCCTTCAAAACTTATACGTCCCCGCTGCAGGATATAAAGGAGGAAGGGTGCGGCGAGGCTTTGGCTACTGCCATCGAGGGCCTGAAAGAAGGGAGCACTCCCGCCATGTATTTTTACAAGCGCGGTGTGGTGTGGGGTGACAAAGTGAAGGAATATCTGAGAGGGCAAGGCGAGGATGAGAAGCTATGATGTAATTAATGAAGAGAGTAAAGCATAGATAGATTTCTAAATGGATACAATGTAAAGAGACATCATCTGCCGAATGGGATGCCGAAATAAGTGAGTATGAGAAACAAAAACACTGACCATATGTTCGATGCCTGATTTATGCTGTGAAACAACTCTCTGACCATGTGTTCGGTCGCTGTAGTAAGACATTTTGGGTCTCATGTTTGAAAACAAGCCGGTTTGGCCAATGTGCTAAGACATTTGGGGCTCACATCGCGAAACAAAATCTCCGGCCACAGGTTCGTTCGCTGGCTTAAGCCTTTTGGGGTTCATCCCAGGGGCATCTAGACTTCGCTCGCTCATCTCAGGACTAGCAGGCCAAGGCTTTTTCCGATTTCAAGTGCTTCCTCACACGGCATCGCCGAAAATAAAATAACATAAAATAAAATTAAAATCCTTGCACGACAAAAAGCTCTACATGGAAAACTTAGATTGAAACCCTCGGGAATATCGAACAAAGAACCCAAATATGGGGTGATTTGAGTTCATATAGCAACCGCCATCTAAACCCACGGGAATTGTTTTTATCAGGCTCTCTCCCTTGCGGGTACTTGGGTTTAGGTTAAACCCGTGACCGGAAATGGCTAACCAGCAAAACTCTGTTTAGCCCGCTTGAGCCCGTTTCAGTTAATCTTGACGACCAACTCGAAAGTTTTTGAGTTAAGACATCTTCTCGTTTTCCCGCCAAAACGTCACAGCGGCGATCGAGAAAATAAGAGATCTAGATCAACGTAAACAGCAAGCATAAAAAAAGGCAAAAACACGTGTTCGGGTACGAGAGGCTGACAGCTGCTACGAGCTGAGAAACGCTTGCCGTGGCTGTGGAACCGAGCTGGACAGATCACTGTCGATCATGAGACTTGCTTTCGGACTTCCCCAAGTGGCGTGCGGATTGTTTTTTTTGGCTCGCTTACCGGTTCGGCTTGCAGGACGGCTTAAGAAATAGCCTTTCTGCTCGCCAGAACGACGTGCTTTAGAGGTAATTAGACCATGGTATCGGGTCGTATCGACGAAGGCCTGTCAGCAGAATACGCCTGTCTTTCAAATGGCGGCTCGTGTAAACGAATAAGTCCTTTTTCTCGACCCGTGGTTCCTATCAGTGGAACTGGGCTGCCCATCGATTTGCTGGCGCAATTCTCTACCGTCATCGGTTCTATGCAATATCCGCCATTAGCCCAAATTTACGACTTTCTTTGTTCCTTCAAAGGCGGATCTCTCACTAACCTCCATTTACGTTAGTGTTATGAATAACCCCAAGAAGGTCACACGAACCGAGTGGCCGGTTCTTGCCCAATTTCAGTAGGACCTTGCGAGACTCTCCCTTTATCGCGGAGGTTCTCCATTTGCCGCGTGGAATAAATCCGATGGGATCACGACGCTAAAATGGTCTGCGTTTCCACCTTTCCCTCCTGAGTTATGGCGGGAAACCTTAAAATGAAAACCCGATACTTCCCAATGAACATGTTGCGATTGGATAGTTGGAGAAGCCAGAGATCTGGAAGTAGTATCCACAAAAACAAGGCGCTCGAGGGCGGGAGCTAAGCCTAGGCAGAGAGCTTGTTTTGTTTTTCTAGGAGAGCAATGTGCACTTTACCGAATATCGATATGTAGATGCCATTCCCGAAGGCATCGTCTTTTGAGTCTCAGCCAAATCTTGCTTCATGATATCTTGATCACGCAAATGCTGTTCGCTAAGTTTCCTTTTGCCAGTCCACCTCCTATAGTAGAGTATGTCCAAACGTGCTAGGATTTAACACAGATATTTCCTGACACAGCATGAGGGGGTACTCCGTTTCGTGACTTTGGGTTAGGCACCATGGCTCTGGTTTGCGAGCTTCGCGAGTGATCTTTGCTTAATGCTCTACGGTGGGTTCAGCTTTGCTGCACAAGGCGTATTCCAGACTTCGGATTATCTGAATCTGCTAATCACGAAAGAAGTTTCGACGCCATCGTGTCTGGTAAGTCGGTGCAAGATTGAAGTATATATATCTCCATGGGCGAGGCCAAGAGCTTTTAAGCAATCCTAATCTTCTTAATTTTCAGTGGCTTTGAAGAACAGACCTCAACATGCATTGCCCACCTCTCCTCCTGGCCGCCGTCATCAGCGATGTATATGCCATCAGCTTTGCTGACATAGGCACTTCTTCTATTCATGCCCTCAAGCGAGTCCGGGACGTCATCCCCTCATTCCCCGTCCTCGAAGAGCGTAAGGCCCCAGCCTGTCCAGCGGTATGGACAAACGTAGTTGCCGACCTCAGAACCATGTTTCTGGATACCACAACAAAGCAATGTAATGATGATGCCCGAGCAGCCATTAGAGTGAATCTTGCTTCATGACCTTGCGGTCATTCTGCTAACGCATTGCTCACAGGCGGCCTTCCATGATTGCGGTACATGGGATAAGTCCCAAGGAGCGACAGGAGGTTGCGATGGGTCCCTGATCCTTGCAAACGAAGCCAGCACGCGTGCGGAAAACAACGGCCTCCAGGACATCTCAGCAAAGCTGTTGAACCTCCAAAAAACGAAATACCCTAGCGTCACCGTCGCAGATCTCATCCAAGTTGCATCCTCAGTTGCAATCGTCACATGTCCAGGCGGTCCCGTGGTTAAGACATTTGTAGGCCGGAAGGACTCCGCAGTTCCGAATCCCGGGGGCAGGCTCCCAGATGTTCATGCCCCTGGAAGCAACCTCTTCAAGCTCTTCCAAGACAAAGGCTTCAACGCCGTTGACCTTGCCGCCCTTCTCGGGGCACATTCCACCTCGAAAGCCTTCGGCCAACCTGACATTCCCGGCGGAACTCCCCAAGATTCCACGCCTGGTGTGTGGGACGTGAAGTACTACCAGGAGACATTAACGCCACCATCCAGCGTCCAACCCTTCGCGTCAGATGTGAGCCTGGCTGCACACCCAGATGTTGGAAAGGAGTTCAAAGGCTTCGTGAACAACCAGGGGAAGTGGACGGGGAAGTTCGCCGATGCGATGCTGAGAATGAGCTTGCTGGGCGTGCCTGGTAGCAATGACCCAAGTAAAAACTTGATTGACTGCACAGGCGTGATTCCCAGGAGCACCAACGTGAAGAGGGAGATGAGGGCTGCGCCAATCAATGATCGGATCAGATAATTCTTAATTCCTGGCTGAGAGGGACCAGGTCCATGCGGCGTTGGGATGGGATATGCGGGTATGTCTTGTTTTGTATACGTGGGCAAAAAAGTGTAGCATATTTGGAAAATAATATGACTGATCTTCAAAAAAATCGCGATCCGTCTCTTTATAAGTGCCATGCTATGAAGTGTGAACCCGAAGAGCCAATCAAGCAACCGAAGCCGTGCAAGCATGCACGCAACTCTTGTTTGTTCGTTGATCGCCCTCCACAGGAAACACCCTGCAGACTAGTGCAGTTTCAAAACCGCGGAACTGGTAAGCTAGATCGTAATCAAGAGAGCATGATCTGCACATGGTCTCCATCTCCATAGGTACGAAAGAGCATGCCAGGACGACGCCCGGAGAAAGGACACGCGATTCCCATAGAAGGACAAACCCTGCCTGCTGGTGCACGTAATGACGCGGACTGGCCGAGTAGTGCCCGCTTCCTCAGGATCAACGACGTTTTGCGTATTCCGCACAAGCCTACCTCCTAAGCGAGGGCTCTGCTCGGGATAAGTGTACGTAACGTGGAAAGAAAGCCTTCAAGTTTTCCCCAAACCAGACCAAGTACTCGTCGACCAGTTCTCAAAACTCATTCTGGCGTCAGCAGGAGCTTGACATTCACCACATCTGCCATCCAATCATCGTTCGCTAAGGAATTTAGAATTATACTCATTCAAACTGCATCATCTAAAACATTTTTGTTCCGGGAGAGGAAAGAATAGCTTGGTATGATCTTCGAAATCTGGCAGGGCTGAAAGAAATACATCAACAAACTATGTGTGCCGCCGGTACTACCGGCTATTGGACTTTGCTCCAACAAACACTTACTTGCCGACTTCGAAACCTCATGATACTAAATCGAGTAAACCATAATTATACAAGCATATAATTCTCTTGCCGGATTTCGTTTATACATTTGAATTCCCCGAATGGGATCCGCACCGCATGCCATCCTCATTCACCTCGCATTGACCTATCGTACAAGTCTGCCTGAGCCTTTTATGCAATGAAGAAATTCCAAATATTGGTCGTCTCCCTGATCTTGTCGTGCTGTATCAAACTACCTCCCACACTCTATCTTTCAAATGCCAATTCTTCTCCCCTTTCCTCCGTTCAGACTCAAATACAGGCCAAGGAAAGTTCTAAACCTATTTTCCATCCATCATTCATAACACATCAAGATCCTATTATTCCCCCGCATGATGCAACGCAATGCTCAAAGCCCGGAGGATCGTATGAGAAATCGAAACCAGCAAACGCAAACGCAAAGAAAAAAACTCTTCGGGGTATTCAACAAGCCGCAGGTTACGGACATAAGCGCACCAAATATAAATAGCAATGGAAAATATCAAAAAAGCCGAAACGTGACAGAACTTCTTCGTCGTTATAGCCACAAACCGTCCAAGGCGAAAGCCGTTCTGTAGGTGATGCAGGTACTGTTGTACCGTACAAGGAAATCGGCCATGTGTTAGAGCCTGCCTCTGCATTCTCATGCTATGTCTAACGAGGCGAGGGCTCTCCTTAATTTTGTTCGTAAACGTATCTACTGGGCGGTCGGTTGCTGCTAAGAAAGCCTGAAATCAGAAGGCACAGGCGTCATAGAGGATTCCTCCTGGTGATTGGCAAGCCTAACATTCTCAGTACCAACGACATATCAACCCGGCAAAATCGCACTCACAGGCCAATCGGGCTCAACGGCTTTACAGGACTCAACTGATATCCCGAATTATTTGCTTTGCGGGGTGGTGTGGTTTCCTGTACAATTGTCAACTGGGTGTTGACTGTGCTCACACTCGCATGAGTATGGCTGAGCTGCAGTTTCTTATTTTGCTGGCCCTGGTTCCATTTGTGTTCGTTGACACTAACACTCGATGGCTTGCTGCTATCGGAGCTGCTCACATTTCGCTCGTCGTGGCTTTCAATGGCGGTGCTGCTCCGTCCCTCTGCGCTGTTAGGCGGTCGCATATCCTGCTCGAATAGACGGTACTCCTCGTCCGTATATCTGCCTTCATCTAAACACTGACTGGTTTTCCAACAATCCCTCCAGTTACAAACTAGGAACTTGAAGCTGAGAGCGTCCATCTTCATGCACGGCTGGAAACATATGCAAAGATTTCGGTAATCCATTTTATTCTTATCGGAATGAGTGAGGAGGAGCGACAGGTGGCAAGTAATGGCGAAGAGAAGATAGTAATTGAAAGGCGGTAAGTTGGACAATTCATCAATGAGTATTTGGGGAACCTTGTCATCATTGTTGTCTGAAGAGCATTGGCTTTTGATTCTGTCCTGGGCCGCTTTTGGTAATAACTCGTCTGGGAGCTCGCGCAGCCAGGCTTTCAGCATAGACCCAATAATATTAATGTCGTACAGGTCCTCCTGAGCGAACAGGTCGACATCGTGTTCTGCTAAACATTAGTATAAATGCCATCACAGTAAAAAGCATCACACTGGCCTTCATCAAATCGTCTTTGCCATTTCTTGATCTCTGCACTGCTTCCAGGAACTCTGTAGAGACCCTCGACCTCGCTTCCTTTGTAGTTCAGATAATCAATAGCTCTCCATGGTAATGATGGCATCCAGAACTCTGTTTTATCTTTGGAGTTTTCTAACCGTTTCGATATCCTCGTCTTCCGTGTCTGCTCGACCAGCGATTTATTTATAACCTTTAGCACATAATGCTCATCATCGACTGCTGGCTCTCTTTCGATCGTGCTGCCACTCCGACTAGACTTTCCGAAGATGCCTTTGCTGATCGCGCCGGCACCCTTCGTAGCTGTGCTTTTGAGATTATTGAGAAATCCACCACCAGTTTCCCGGAACGAGTTTGATAAAGAAGTTGGCTGCCGTCCAGTTTCCTTTGGTTCCCTGCTGCCCGACATATTTCTTGCTCGTGTTGTCACCCTATCAGCAGAATGCTGCCGCATTGTAGAATTCATCATATCTCGGAAGGATCTGTCGTTCTCAGCTCGTAGCGGTGCCGATTTGAGCGAATCCTTGTGTGCATGCGTTCTCTCCTTCTCCTGGCCGTATTTCTTATTATTTGGTGAGGAATCTCTTGGGCTTTGCTCATCCCCGCGAATCGATTTCGTTCTGCTCAATAAACTAAACGGCTTTGGCTTCTTCTTGTTGTTTGCATCACTACCTGTAGAAGGGGTGGTATCCGCTGTAGTCGATGCTAATGACACGTCTGATCGTGCTGGACCGCCGACAGGCCGCCGAGTTATTGTTTTTTCAACCCTAGGCACTATCCGCATGGTAAGTTTCACAGTAAAGCTTCACGGGGTGGTGTTGAGCCATTGCTTACTGTTGCTAAATGATTCTTGTAATGGCGCTTTCCCAGGTATGACCGGAGCCTCCGTGTCTCTCGACATGTTTCCCTCTGATGGTTTGCTACCCTGATCCAGACGGTGCTGACTCTTTGTAGCCTTGTAATTGCTAAAGAAACCACCTTTGGCAGACTTCTCGCGCTCTTGCTTATCCTCTGCACCTCTATATTGGGAGAGCGCCGGCAGGGTCTGTGATTGAGGCAAGTCTGTTCGAGGTCTCGATGCATCGGCCGGGTGCATAGGCGGCTGCTCGCCTTTCGACTGCGGTTTCTTTGTTGTGAAGCGAAAGAGCGAATTGGGTGACTTGGGTGACTTGATGCTGGGAGACCTTGGGCTATCAAGATAATCCTGCTCTTGGTTTATTAAAGTTGATGAAGGTTGTGCCAGCGTCAGCGGCTGTGGTTGCGATTTCCGTGCCATCCTGATGCCCCCCTGCTGTGCTGTGCTTCTTCGATTCGCCGAGACTCGTGCAGGATCAGTGCTGTCTCGAGTGCACAGCCTGTACCTGAAATTGTGTCACAATTCAGTCACAGAGGCCGTTGTAATGAAAAATTGGGGCAAGGGGTTCCCAGGTGTGCGGCAATGCTTAGAGTTTAGACGGGGTGAGCAACCTTTCAGCCAAACTATGGTGGTGGATGTTTGACAATAGGAGGGGCGGCGGGCGGCGGGCTCGGTTTAATGATACGGGGAGGAATATGTATGTGCGCGTGTGTGTGGGTGTGTGTTTTTCAGACGGTGACAATCATGGTCAAGCAGGCTAGAATCCGTTTTTGCTTCAAAGGGCCCGTAGATACGGCGCAAGTGATGATTGAAGCGGATGATGCGAAATCATTCCAGGCGGTAGGATATAGGATAGGTGATGGATAGATTGGGTGGTGGATGGGTGGATAGGTAGATTGGGGGGGTGGTGGATGGCGAATGGGGATAGGTAGAAAGTTGTGAAACGTTTGGAGTGGGTTTATGGAATGTGAGGCAGTTGGGGGGAAAGGAGATGCGAGCAAGCGCATAAAAAGGGCTTCGATGTGCCTGAAGCCTGAGCGAGAGCTTGTGCCTGTGCCTGGACGGTACCTGTACCTGAGCCTGAGCCTATTCCTAAAGCTGAGATGGACTGTTTGAAAAGACTCGTACCACTTCAATCATGATAACACGTTGCGCATTGACGATCTAGAATCATACAATACAATGTAATAATCGTTCAAGGGAACAGCAGCAGCAGCAGCAGCAGCGCAGCATCACCGCCTGCCGTTGGGAGCAGCCGTAGATTTACCGTGGGGTACGTACAATCCTGTTCCTGTATTGTATTGGATATTCCAAGGTCGTGAGCGGTGTGGGAAATGCCGAGTGAGTGTGATGGCGCGAGAGCTTTTTCAGGGCAAGGTACTGTACGTTTTCGGGGGATAAAAAATGCAAAAAATAGCAAACGATGACATGAAATGCTTTTTCTTTCGTCGGCGGCAAATCAAATATTAAGGAAGTTACTTATTCTATTATTCTTTTATCTGGTTTATGGCATTACACGCGGAGATTTAGACAAGGATCCCCATTTTTATGATTATGATGATGATGGTTATTACTTTTTATTATATTATCATCTCTCTTTCTTTACAATACATGTACAAGTACAGGTAAATATCATCATCTTGGCATATCCGATTCTGGATTAGCGGTAAACATGTGAATCCAGGAACAGAATCACTAGCTTTTGTTTCAGATCTTTTGACCTCCGCCATACGCGACGACTGACACTCATGCTCACCACATTGGTCCGCTAACCGAGAACCCCCTTTGGATATTAAAAAATACATAAAAAATATATAAAAAAGGGATGCGCCGCATCCCCTCTTTTGACCAACATGTAAACATTCTAGATCTTATTAGCTCTACTGTAAAAGAGACATCACCTACAGTACTGTAGTACTATATCTCCAAAATTGTGAATTCTGAATTGTAAAGTTCTCATGGTACCGATAAGAGGTTTGGGAATCCACGTACAAAATGGTCGGAACAGTTTTATGGCAATTAAGATGTCCATGATCCTGGCTGCGACTCAAAAATATACATTGCATCTAGACACCTTATCATACATGCCCGAGGTCTTAGTACAACATGCTTCATCTACTCTAGTACCACATCCCACCATCTTGTATGGATTATACCTCTTCTCTCTACCAGCTCCTCAGATCCTTAGATCCGCGTCCTCAGAGCCCCTCTTTCAATCTCGCCCACGATTCCGTTTCCTGCCAATGCCCACTTCTCGGCCACTGTTCGCTCATCTACCCGTTGTCTCAGCACGCCACTTTGCGCCCAGTACTCCATCAATCCCCTCGCCTCATCCTTACTGAGTCCTCCAAGCTTCAACACCTCCACACTGGCTAGAGCCATTTCCGCACGAGCATCATACGTCTTTTCCCACGGATCTTTCTCCGTGAATAACTCAACCTTTGTCAATTCGGGATCATCGCGAAATGCCATAATAGCACGGAGGTCTGTGTAATTTTCCTTTCCATAAGGGTTCCTGTGGATGACAACTCCGCCATCTTGACGTTCGAGAGCTTGTTGGAGTGCAAGCTCAACAGACTTGCTCTTTGGCGCATGACTCCTTGATGTGGCCGCAAGAATGGCACCTCCATTTGGTAGGCTCTTCTTACCAGAAAGGTAAGAGACAAAATGTTGGATGATAGCAAAATCGTGGGCATGGATTTTCTTGAAATTTGCATCATGATATTCACTCTCTGTCATGATATACTGTAAACCATCAAGTGCCATTAGAATAGGCGGCCGACCGCTAGCAGTTATTTCTGACCAGAATGCCTCGAATATGGGCCATGCAATTTCGGGATCGCGAGCACCAAGCTCACACAATCGAGAAAGTGTGATGTTGGACTGCAGAGGTATGGGAACATTCGGATGTTTCTGTGAGATCTCGAGCTTGTCAAGAATGGTGGAGTTGGCCTTTGCAATAGCGGCGAGCAAGGTGGCTACATATGCGTTTTGGGAGTAGAGTGGTGTATCTGGAATTGGGGTGTATTCAGTGACAGCGTTTGTCAGTTCCTGGGCTGTTTTTTGTCAGCACGTAAACTTCCAAGAAAAAGTCAAACACTATAGCTCAGGCGTTGCTTTGAATAACTATCCCAGGTGAAGTGAAGACCATACCTTCCGGGAAATTGACCACAATCCAACCTTTAACGAAAGCCATAGCCATCGAACTAAGTAACATCAAACTTTTTCCAGCGCCCCTATTCCCATCCAGAACAAGCCGTGGCACACCATTCGTCTTGAACGTATTCAACCTCTCCCCAATCCTTACTGTCTCCTCTCTGACCAGTACGCCCGGCCGACGAAAAAGTCCCCAGCCCTGCTGAGCCTTAAATGCTTCCACGGCTCTCAACCCATCCACTGTTTGTCCCTGTAGCCCTAGCACTTTGCCTATATATTGTTTGTCTCCTACCATATTTTTGCTCAGATCTTGTAAACCTTCGACCTCTAGCGCATTCGTGTTGCTTAGCACGACTCGTTTCCGCATCGCCTTTCTCTCTCCGGGCATTGGTGGCTTTCCGGTCTTCACCACAGCTTTCTTCTTAATTCTGAGTGTAGCTGCCCCTTTGGGTCTCTGCTGCAATTTTTTCTGTGCTGCTGTTAAAGGTTTCTTAAGTGGACTGGCGAAGCTGGCAGATGAGGTCGAGAACGCCGCCGAAGCAGCCCGCATCGGCATCGCAGATGCCAATTGCATTGGCGCTGGCCTTGAAAGGCATTTCCAGCTTGCGGGTGATGCCATGCTATGATATGGCAAGTGTGCTGCGTGGAGAACTCCAACCTCTACAATGAGCTGCGATTGTTGTCAAATGAGGCTCCTTAGAATTTCACAAGTCAGGATGCGGGCCAAGAGCCGCTTTAGCAAGCAGAGTGGGGCTGGACCCAGAAAAAAAGTTACTGATCGATTTTGCTCCCCTCCAGTTTCCAAGCTCATTCTTAGAATTGCAAAGCAATCTATATCTAAGAAAAATGACGGAGCCAGCGCGCAAGAAGATAGATATCACTGTCAACAAGCCTACACCTTATACTTTCGATCTCGGACTCCTGCTCGCCACAGATCCCAACCCACTTCTTCTCACCACCACAGAGAATATTGAGGATGACCTTGCTGCAACAGCACGAGATGGCGCGCAGGCTTTATTGAATCAATTACTGGAAACCTGTCCTATTCAATCTACTTCCGCCGGCGTTCTTCTCTCTCTTCCCGCAGTCGAAACCCGCCTACCCCGCGAAAAGGTATGCAGTCTCTCAACCAAGTAAGATAGGGATATAAACTAATGAATATAGCCATTACCACCTCCCAAAGAACAGACGACATGGCAGAAATTCGCCGCAAAGAAGGGAATCAAAGCCAAGACATCTGAGGAGAAGAAGAATCTAAAGTACAACGAGGCGACGGGTGAATGGGAGAAACGTTGGGGATACAGAGGTGGAAATAAGAGAGAGGACGAAGCATGGATTGTAGAAGTAAATGAGAAGAAAGAGAGAGAGCGTAAGGAGGGCACACAGATTCAGGGTGATGGCAGGAGAGAACGGAAAGAGAGAGTTCGCCGGAATGAGAGGTTACAGCGGGCGAACGAGCGGAAGTCGAGGAAGAACCATGGAGTTGGGAAGTAACGAAAAGTCCTGTAGAATGGTGGAGGCGTTCCCAGATAAATCATTGGCGTTTTAGTGAAGGAGTTTATGGAAAGAACAGCATTCGGAAAAGCGGTTGTTATTGTGCTTTCGGTGGCCGCATTGCCAAGTACAAATTATGAGTTAAATGCATACGCATGGTAAACATTACTTTTTTGTCAACTACCTCGAAGACAGATCAATTGATGAATGAACATTTAGGGGATCGTCATTTCGAAATGGTCGTTCTCTAACAATTTTTATGATTCTCCAAACCGTCCTATGGCAAAGTCGTGAACTATACCAAACGGGGAGCAGTATCAGCTGGAACCAGCATGACCAGACTAACGCCGTTACGAAAGATATGCTTGTGCACCGCGCCGAAGTATTCAGCTTATGTTCACTTCAGCCGCTCAAATCAAAGCCACAGCTCCCTGTCCTTGATCTCACTCTTTGTAAAGTGACTGCAGTAAGTATAATGAGAATTCGGCCTCCAGGACAAAATACATGGGCTATCTCGCAAGGACATCGTTGTGACTAACCAATACATGTCCATTTATGGATTTTCAGTATCTATAACAGTCAAAGTCCAACTGGTCTCGCAAAGAAGTCCCGTTGCGACTTTTTTAGAGCATAGAGGAAAGTGAACCGACGGCTTGCATAGAAGAAGTGAAGAGAATGATTTGGTTTTTTTATTACTGTTATAAAAGATGAGTTTGAAGATAAAGAACTTAGCAAGTCTGTCAGACGATGAGACTGAAGGGAGGTATACAAGGCACTTACGGAGCAAGAGGGAATTTATAGAGGGAAGGGCAGTATTCCATGTATTATACACTTAAACAAATACCATATACACTTTGAATACCTAGGAGCATGTTTGGGCCTCATAAGCATTTTCGTTAGTTTTTTTTAGATTGAATGTATTAGTTAAGAAAGGGGAAGGCAAAACCCCATAATAGAGACGCTCATAATCCTCAGGCTATTCACGGGAGCTAGCTGATCCGAGCGTAATCTAAGAGTAATTAGTACCCGAGCAAGAGCGGTAAATTACTAACCAAATGAGAAGCGCAAGGGAGAAGGAGTTTGTTGATAATGCCTCCAAATTGTTAAGAAATATGTAATAACCTAAGTCAACCTCGATTCAAGTCGGCTTAGATTCTGATTTGAGCCAACTATATCTAAAGGTCAGTTCAAATTCTAATCAGTCTGACCAACTACAGTACTAAAGCTGAATCACCCTCCTCAGTTTGGTTAGTAGAAAGAAGCCCATTTTATGGCTCCTGGATGGCACCTTTTACCTCCAGGTAGTTCTCCTACTCTGGCCTATAAATCTTCCAATCTGAACTGCAACCTCAAACTATATCTTTTCGTGATAAATATTCTAAAGGTAGTATTTCAATCTAAACAAGAAACTTTTAATCATTTTCCCTCTATGGTTAGATTCGCTCGCCTTATGATTAGTTCACAACTCCTGATTCCGGAGGTCCTAATCAGCAAAATTTCAATGCTTATACTGCTATTGACGTGCTACAGAGAATGCGTTTGATACCTACACATGGCTCACATTTGTTGTTGCTCATCCGCCCAGTTCCCACATTCGAGCAGAATATAGCTGCTATCTGAGGTCCACGATCATATTGGCATTGGTCGGTGTCGGCTTTTTTAATTGCGTGTAGATAAGCATGTAGGCCGATCTTGCCAGTGCGCATTTGTGTGATGACATGGCTAATCGCTCTGTGTATGCCATTATGTGTGTCGTATATTGCTTTTCCTAGCTGTACCCCAAACTTAAAAGCTCTCTACTATGTTTGGCCGCTACCCAGGATAGCTCCCACTAACTCCAGAACCGAAGAAAGGGCGCTAGAGGCTAGCCCTCTAGCATGATATAGCTTCTAGCGTGAGCTAGTGACTTTAGATATATATACAGATACTAGCGTTGTACTCTAACTGCTCGTATAAGAAGCGACAACGCAGAAAATCTAGAAAATACAGGCGCCTTCCTCTTTTGCGCTGCCCACCTACACCCCTTGGCCACAGCTGCAGTCTATTATATGCCTAAAAATACAAGAGAGAAGTAGAAGAAGGAGAAGGCCAATTCTAGGCTGGGTAGATGTGGCGGGGAGAGTTCCTTAAAGAAACGGGTCTCTTTCCACCACTTGGAGAGGCCATAAGCTCCATTGGGGGTGCCGAGTAGCTCTGAGAAGTTCTGAAAGCGGTGGCGAGGGGAAAGGGAATCTGTCGCTCTCCGGTGTGTAGTGCGACAGAGATAGAAGTGAAGCGGGGCCTTTGGGCGGCCACAGAGACAATTGGGTTCAAAGGAAGGATGTTGAAATCGTTCATGATAGGCCAGAAAGTCTCCGGGGCCGCTGAGGGCAGCTGCGAGGTGTCCTACGACTTTCCGGGGCTATAGGAGCTCTTTTGGAGGTAAGGGGGCCGTTGGAATTAGATGGCTTGGTACGAGGGAAGTGTAGTAGCCAGCCACCATTCGAGGTGTTTTGGCCCGGGGGGGGGGGGCCACGAAGCGCTTTAGAGATGCCCAGGAGTATAGGAGGGGTACGTCGGGGACTTAAAAAGCCCCGCGGCGGGCGAAGACATCAGCAAGCTCGTTGCCCGGCACTTGGGGAGGCCCCGGGACCCAGCGAACCCGAATTACCCCTTCGCGGGTAGCGGGGTGTTGAGCACGGGGCTAGCAAGGCTGCTTGTAGGTCGGGAGCAGACCGAAACGTTTCTGCTGAGGAACTGAAGAAAGGAGTTAAGTGCCAGAGAGTTACTTCTTGGTTGTCGAGACAAATCCAGATGCCTAAGCACAATAAGGGGCCTCTCTAGAGATGACACTTTTGATTCTAGCTACTGTAGCCCTCTCTACGGCGTCGGAGACTTCGACGCGGTCACCGAAGAGGATGGAGGCCTTAGCAATTTTGCAGCCGTCTTGGAAAGTAACATAGCCTCCACCTGCGCTGCCTGGTTCAAGTTTTGAGCCGTCTGAGTAGACTATAATGTCATTGGACAGGATCGAGTCTAGGTGGTCCCGGGAGAGGACTACGGCATCTCCTCGGATAAAGGTAGGCTTCTCAAGAGTGCAAGCTCCGATTCGGAGCTGTTCTGCTAGAGGGAGGGTTTGCCAACGGCCAAGACCGAGTAGTGTGCCGGGATCTTTAGGGAGAGAGGAGGCGCTGGTGCGGTAGGGGCCATGGGGGCGACCCAGGGTGGCTTTAAAGCAGCCCTCCGCGCTGCCTTAAGTGAGTGTCGGGGATCGAGGCGGCGGGTGCGGGCTGTGTCCACGAAAGCTAGGGCATCCAGCAGGTGCTCTGGGAGGGGAATACCAGCTTCTCTGTGCAGGATCGAGAAAAAGTGGTACGGTATGCTGGTAGCACTGCTTTGGCACTTAAAATTAGTGCTTTCTAGAAGGTTTTAAGAATACCTTGTTGGCCATTGCTATTGGACCCAGATGTGAAAAGTCGAGTAGTTCCTGGCCACCAGTTTTGTGCCCCGTAAAAGGCCACAGGGAGCACGCAGGCGGACACCGCGCGCTGGAGAAAAGCCGAGACAACTCCTCGAGCAGTGTTTCCAAACTGGGTCAAGGCCTGGCTGACTTTAAGAGCTTTCGAGGCGTGATTGAAGGCATGGCGTGGGCTGGGAAACAGAGCTTTCGGTGAAAGGAGACTCCTAGCTATCGAATCTGAAAGTTTGGAGTGCATTTTGTGACTGTTATTGTGCTAGTGACCACTGGAGAAAAAGCTAGGTGGTCGGCGCGCCTTCGGGAGAAGTAAATAAACTCTGATTTACTTGGGTTGAATATGATTATTTTTTTTCCTTCTACGTGAAAGCTTGTTCAAGTCGAACAGAAAGCTTCTAGGCGTTCCTAGTTAAGGAAAATAAAATCTCGAGATTTGCGATGTTACTTGCGTATTCGAAGTTCTTGCTGGGGTCATCCAAAGAAAGCAGAGGCGCGATAATAACATAAACAGGATCGGAGAATTAGAGGCCTTAAAGAAAGCCCCCAATCGATCGGGGTTTCAGTGCCAATTTCTCCGTCCAGCCGGATACAAACCCGTCGGCCAGTAGCAAAGAAAGTAATCCACCGAACGAAAGAGCTAGGTCAGCCTTGTTCTCGGAGCTTGCGCACCAGCCGACCAGGGAGAACGGCGCCAGAGGCTCTTTTCACGGCTAGTTTAAGGCTGAAGCAACTTTTCTTTGAAAGAACGATGTTTCAACATTGTATATAAAGCATAAAGTTAAGTCAGTAGCTGAGCGAAGCAGGAGGGTGCCAAATTACTGTTTGGTCAAGATATTTGAAGTCACGGCAATCCATGACATTCTCTGCGCGGTAAGTCTCTCAGGGCTTTTCCTGAGGACAGAAAAGAGTGCGATTGACCTGTACGCACAAAAGAAAGACCGGTCAGGCTTGTTTGGCTTGCTAAAAATTGCAAAGACTACTACTATACGGAAGAATTAGAAAATAATGTCCGGGCTGGAGGCAGTAGCGGTAAAGAGTAGTGACGAGTTGGCTAACTAAAGGCCATGCCAGCCGGAAGACTGGCGTAGGGATCTCGTCTTTGCCTGGAGCTGTATTTCCAGCGCCGAGGATTAAGTTCTCGATCTTATAATATTCGAGATCAGAAAAGGGGAGAAAGGTTCGTGGGATAGCTGATGAAGTGAAAAGGATATCTCCGGCCTCGGCAACGATTTTTAATAGATTACGGGCGAAAATTTCTCTCTTTTCATGTAGCAAGACTACAGGGAGGGCATCTGGCCGGATAGGGTCCCGTAGGGGGGGGTTCTGTATAAGCCCGTAGATGTGCGCCATTTTGTCATTTTAAATACGGCGTTGCAAATAGCAGTGTTAAGCATTTCGCTGTAGAAGAAGTGTTTAGCTCGGCATCCTGCGTTTCGGAGCGATCTCCGTGCCTCTAGTAGGTTGCCAAACAAGCAGCGAGCCTGCCGGTACCCTGTAGCAGCCTCGGAACATTCTACGGACCACCACGGGTTCCCGATAAAACAAGGGTAAGTACGTTTGGCTGATTTTGCAAAAGCTTTTTGGATTTGGGTTGTAAGCTCCAATGCAAGTGTGTTGAGCGCTGTAAGCGTCAGTAAAGCATCGCCCGGCTGAAAATTCTCTAGATGCTTTTCGAGAGATCTCAAGAAAACTTTTTTGTTCAGGGTAGGCAACCGGAGTCCCGTAAGTGTCTCGCGATACCGAAGGTCCCAATATACGATCGAGAGGAGCACTTGATAGTCGGGGCTTGTTTACAGGTCTCTTGAGAGCTCTGTAGTTATCACGAAGGATTCTAGCGCAGGAGTAGAGAAAGCTAAGTGTAGAGAGTAAACGGAAACAGGACGGAGACTCCAGGGTCGTTTTTTTGTAATGGGCGAAGCTGGGTAGCTTTCATCCCTACGCCTTTCCGCAGGTAAGTGAAAGCCCGAAGAGTGGTTTTCAAGTCGTCCACCGGGGAGAATGCTTCGTAGGAAAAGTGACGTTTTGAAATTCGCCGGGATAAGTCTTGTTTAAAGATGTAGGGCTCTTGTATTAGAATATCAATTTGGTTTAAAAAGGCTAGGTTTAGTGTAATCTTATAATTTGAAAGGGCCATGCTCACGTTGATTTGCATTACTGTGAGTGGCGTCGAGAACGGGGTTTACCAGGCATTCGAGGCTTCTTCGAAGAGCTGCCTGCCTAGGCCAGCGGTCTCTTCCGAGGACATCTGGGAGTAGCTTAGTAGAGTTGTCGTATTGGGGTCAAGGACTTCGAGATCGATGGCCGAATTATAGTTAGCTCTCCTTTAGGTTGTTAACGGGCTCTTTTTCCTCGTGGGGTAGAAAGTAGTAGGATGGGGGGAGGCGTGATTGGTTTGCAGTGGACAGTTTTTTGTTATAGCCTGGTTGTCGAGCCAGCTTGTCGGAGCCGGGTTACCTCTGCCTTTAAGGGAGGAGTGGAGCCAGGTGCTTGGGCGGAGAGGACACTCGGGGGCGTCCTCTGGGCAAGGGCCGTAACAGTGGATGTATCGAGGAGGGTAAGAGTGTGGGTGAGAAAGGCAGGCCCGGTGGGAAGCTTCCAAGTGCTCAATAGAGCCGCAAAGGCGGCAGCGGAGAAGGTGAGCACAGGAGCACTCGTTGTGCCAAAAGAAACATCGGCTACGCTGGATAACCTTCACTTTTTTTTATTTTAGAAAGGTATCTGGAGGTTGCCCTGCAACCGAAAAGGATTAAAGATCGGGGAATAAAAGACAAGAAGTCAACCCTGACTATCCAGAAAGTTGGGTAAGTATGGTCGGCCACCTGGCTCCTCTAGTCTGTCCAATAAACACTGAGGGGAAACCGAAAGAAGCTAGGAAAGCCTGTGAGAGAGCCTCGGTAGTGACGAGTATAGTAAAGACGGGTGTATGCCCTGGGAACAGATGTAAGCTCGTAGCTTTTGAGATTTTGGCTTTTTCGACAAAGAATTCGCTGGCAGAAGAGAAAAAGATCTGTATCTCTTGGATCCGGGCAATGAGGACTGTGCGTGTGGTCGGGGTTGCTGGGCAGAGGGCGAGTCCGGAGTTAACAGTTTATGCTTCACGTATCTCTTTCGGGACGACGGCATTCTTTAGAAGATCGAGGATTGCGTAGCTCGAGAGTTGACGGACAGGGTAAGAAGGTGTAGACAGACAAAGGGTCGGCTATCTCTTTATGTCTCTCGTCTTGGAGTGGGCTTTAGAGACTTTTTGAGGAGTTGTTGAACAGGTAGCTGCCATTTTCGCAGCGCTGGCGTAAGTTGGTTCGGCACTAGAGGGAGCTTTACTGGGAGGTGGATCTGGAGCACTCTCTAGTCTGTTCGGCGAGATTGTTGATGTATTTCCTAAAAATGCCTTTGAGTATAGCGCTGGGGGTGGCCAAAAGCCGCATATGTGGCTGTGGATATGAGCTTGCGCCACAGTGAAAATGTTTTCACAGAACTGAGAAAAGACATTCTCGAGGGGTGGGGATAGCTTCTTTTGCTTCACTGCTTTAATTTCCTGGTCAAGGGCTTGTGAGATGCCCTGGAAAAGGCTTTGAGCCTTTAATGTGTGGTGTTCGGCTTCCTTTAACGTGCTGAAGGGATGGGGCGCTTTCTTCGGGACGGCTGGCGCCACACCGGAGGTCAGAGGAGGGGACAGGGGTATAGAGGAGCGGGTTAGTCACTAGATTCTTCGAAAATGACTGAAATTGTCCATGTTGTCTTCTTTTGAAATGCATGTTGTTAGTTTTTTGAATGCATGATATATCGTGCATTCGTTGCGAGCCTGGTATCGTTACTATAAGGTTAATCTGATTTCTCTAGTGTTGACTTTGAGGAGCAATGCCCCCTACCACTGCTAAACGGTTTATACGGATATCACCACCAAGTTGTTTTGGGGGGTCTAGCGGGATACCCCACCTGGACCGTGCACATACGGTAATAGCTTGGCTAGGCTTCAGCTGAGTGTTCATTATGTGTTAATAGCATTCTCTCGCTCAATCCGCCCCCTTTCCGTATCTCCATGCAGATTGTGCCTTGATACTAACGCATCATTTTTGCCCTTGGTGCTGGTGTTATAGCAGAACCCTATCCAACTACTAACGTGGTCGCCTAGACAAGGTTGTGTTCTCGGCCTCGTTCGCTTCAGATAGCATTGGCAGCTTTATTCCTATTTTTATACGCAGATCGACCTTACTTATACAACATTTGAAATTGTATCTATCCTTCTTATTTATCTGGCTTACTTCTCGTTCCCTTTGACTAAATAAGCCTATATTATGCGTCTTTTAAAGCTTGTCGGACCTGACGAATTCAGCCTGGTCCAAGTTCCTACTCATAATACTCTTCCCTACGCCATACTTTCGCATACTTGGATACATGGTCAAGAAGTCACCTACCAAGAATTAATCAGTGGCGCTGGGAAAAGTAAGACTGGCTACAAAAAGATTAAGTTTTGTGGAGAACAAGCAACCAAAGATGGCTTGCTATACTTCTGGGTAGACACATGTTGCATTGATAAGTCAAACTCTACTGAGCTTACGACCGCGATTAATTCGATGTTCCGCTGGTATCGAAAGGCGACGAAGTGCTACGTATACCTTGCGGACGTATCAACGCCTGGCTATAACGCAGACATTCGGGCAAGTCAGAGTACATGGGAAACAGCGTTTCGAGATAGTAAATGGTTTACTCGAGGATGGACTCTTCAAGAACTTATTGCTCCGGCAACAGTCGAATTCTTTTCGAAAGAGGGCAATCAATTAGGTGATAAAATATCACTCGAGAAGCCAATTCACGAGATCACCGGAATTCCAATTCAGGCCCTGCAAGGAAATCCTTTCTCTGACTTTAGCATAGCTCAGCGGAAAAAATGGGTAGTACAACGCCAGACAACAGAAGAAGAAGACATAGTATACTGTTTATTAGGCCTCTGTGAAGTGTCCATGACTCCTATCTATGGGGAGGGGAAAGAGGCGGCACTGAAACGGCTCTACATGACAGTAAAAGAATTCTCCGAGGATAGCAGCAAGCCGAAAGATGCAAAAGGTATAGCATATCTTATTTGGCTTGGCCTATACTAAGTTATATTACATAGACAGTAATGTCATTTTTATGGTACCATTCGACAGAAATCTTAACTTCACGGGTCGTGAGACCCAACTCACTGAGCTTAAAGAAAAGCTGTTTGTAGGAGGTCGAACCACAAAATGTGCAATCACGGGACTTGGGGGTGTAGGCAAAACACAATTAATACTTGAGCTAGTGTACCGAACGAGAGACAAGCATAAAAATTGCACAGTTATCTGGATACCCGCAACTAACATAGAAAGTCTTCATCAAGCGTATCTCGGTGCTGCCCAACAGCTTGGTATCCCGGGTTGGGAAAACGATAAGACAGATGTGAAGGGGCTTGTGCAAGACTTTCTGAGTAAAAAAAGCGCCGGCCAGTGGCTCCTAGTGTTTGACAACGCTGACGACATCAATATGTGGACTGCTCAGTCTGGGTTTGAGCCGGGATCTAACAGTTTAATCGAATACCTCCCAAGAAATGAGCAAGGTTGTATTATCTTCACGACCCGCGACAGGAAAGCGGGTGTCAAGCTTGCACAGCAGAATATTATAGAGGTGCCAGAGATGAATGAAGACGTAGCTACACAGTTGCTTCAGAAGCGTTTAGTCAATCCGGACCTTGTCAACAACGGACAAGATACAAAAGCACTACTCGAGGAGCTCACTTACCTTCCGCTTGCTATTGTTCAGGCAGCAGCATATATCAACGAAAATAAAATAGCCTTTGCTGATTATTTGTCCCTCTTAGCAGATCAAGAAGAAGGGGTCATTGATCTTTTAAGCGAAGAATTTAAAGACGACGGAAGATATCACAATGTGAAGAACCCGGTAGCTACAACTTGGTTAATCTCATTTGAGCAAATCAGACATCGGGATCCTCTCGCAGCAGATTATTTATCGTTTATGGCATGCATAGATGCAAAGGACATTCCACAATCTCTGCTTCCGACCGGGCCATCTCAGAAGAAGGCAACAGATGCGATTGGGACACTCAACGCATATTCGTTCATCACCAGGCGAACTACAGACCTGACGCTTGACCTCCATCGGCTAGTGCATCTCGCGACGCGGAACTGGCTTCGAAAGCAGAAGCTGATCACTCAATGGGCCGAAAAGACTATCACACGATTAGAGGAAGTATTCCCAGACAATGACCATCAAAACCGAAGCATATGGAGGACGTACCTCCCGCACGTACAACAGGCGCTCATTTCTGTTACTATCGATAAAGATGCAAAGAGCCGGACTGAACTAGTACGGAGATTTGGCCTGTGTCTGTACAGCGATGGACGCTATAACGAAGCTGAGGTCCAATTTATGGAGGTCTTAGAGATAAGAAGAAAGGTGCTGGGCGTAGAGCATCCAGACACGCTGACCAGCATGGTCAACTTGGCTTCGACATTCCGGGATCAAGGACGCTGGAAAGAAGCCGAGGACTTGAACGTGCAAGTAATGGAAACGAGAAAAAAAGTGCTAGGCGCTGAGCATCCAGACACACTAACTAGCATGACCAACTTAGCTTTGATATTCCAGAATCAAGGACGCTGGAAAGAAGCCGAAAATTTGGAAATGCAAGTGATAGAAACAAGTTCGAAAGTGCTTGGCGCTAATTATCTAAACACGCTGACTAGCATGGGCAATTTGGCTTCGACATTCCGGAATCAAGGACGCTGGAAAGAAGCCAAGGACTTGGAGGTGCAAGTATTGGAAACAAGAAAAAGAGTGCTAGGTGCTGAGCATCCTTCTACGCTAACTAGTATGGCCAATTTGGCCTCGACATTCTGGAATCAGGGACGCTGGAAAGAAGCCGAGGACTTGGAAGCGCAAGTATTGGAAACGAGAAAAAAAGTGCTAGGCGCTAAGCATCCTTCTACACTGACTAGTATGGCCAATTTGGCTTCAACATTCCAGAATCAAGGACGCTGGAAAGAAGCCGAGGACTTGGAGGTGCAAGTAATGGAAACAAGAAAAAGAGTGCTAGGCGCAAAGCATCCTTCTACGCTAACTAGTATGGCCAATTTGGCTTCGACATTCTGGAATCAGGGACGCTGGAAAGAAGCCGAGGACTTGGACGTGCAAGTACTGGAAACGAGAAAAAAAGTGCTAGGCGCTGAGCATCCAGACACGCTAACCAGCATGGCCAACTTAGCTTCGACATTCCGGAATCAAAGGCGCTGGAAAGAAGCCGAGGACTTGGAGGTTCAAGTATTAAAAACGAGTTCAAAAGTGCTAGGCGCTGAGCATCCAGACACGCTGACCAGCATGGCCAATTTGGCTTCGACATTCTGGAATCAGGGACGCTGGAAAGAAGCCGAGGACTTGGAGGTGCAAGTATTGGATACGAGAAAAAAAGTGCTAGGCGCTGAGCATCCAGACACGCTGACCAGCATGAATAATCTTGCGTGTACATGGAAAAGCCAAGGCCATGCCAGGAAAGCACTAGCACTGATGGAAAATTGCTTTAGACGTCGGACGAGCTGCATAGGCATTGATCATCCCAACACGCAATCTTCGCTGGACGCAATTAACCAATGGCATGAGGAATGTGGACTTGGATCTGAAAGTACTTAGTTTGATGGAAGAGTTAAGGACGAATAACAACATAGAGATTAAAAATGCAGGGATTGTTTTAATGAGCAACAAGTCTAATACCATAGGCATGATTTAGAACCCATTAATTTTATTTAGTGCTGAGATTTCCGCGATTTGGTTGAAGTGGTCAAATTACTACGGGATGTTTTGCCTCACAAGGATGTAAGTTAGTATTCTCTTTGCCAGTTACTGGGATATACAACACTTACTTTTATTCAGACATCCAGCCGTCTATTGTAACCTAATATCAAAGATTGCCTTGGCCGTAACAGTATGCCGAAACTAAAGTTTCAATATACAGGAAACAGACTCAATCTTGGCTTGGCTATCAATTAATATATGTTTTTCGTGATTGCCACCAGCTCATATGACTTTGCGCTATCGACACATGATTCGGTTTCTATTTCTTCGCGTTTGAATCTTCTTCCTGGAGGGACGGCTACAATCATCTTCTCGCCACCTAAGGTGCGCAGAGTGCTCTTCTTGTTTGTCTTGCCTGGACGTTCAATCAGACAGCAAGAATGACGGCTGTTGAAACCCCTATTTTTCCAACCCTTGTTAGGTAATCATGAGAGCTTCAATACTAACCAATTAAGCTGCAAGAATAGCGTCTCCTTATAGAAAATAGGGTCAATGTTGAGTTTCATCGATAGACTGAAGCTAAAAATGGTCCCCAATTCTTGGTCAATTTTGGATTACCAGATGCTTATATCTAATATTCGATTATACGACTTCAAGCTCGGAAAGTTATGGTCAGTACTCTGACAGTCCATCATGTGACGTTTTGTCCTTATTTTATTACTCTAACAAGCGTGTAGGGGATATCGAGAAACAATAAAATCTCGATTCGGTTACCTCAAATATTGATCTACCTCAAATATTGATAAGCGAAAAGTTGTCCTTAGCAGCTATGAATAACTGCGTCTCTGCTACAAAGGCGTCAAGAAGCTTTATGCATCACATTCCATCAATTTTTTCCACACCTTTAATCAAATAAGGCGTTCTTGTCCTTGCCAGTGCTTGCATTTTTGCAGACCTCAAGACAATTCTTAAGCCTAAAACCTGCTATAACCTGACTTTTGCCAGCGCTGCTCCAAAGCCACTTCCCGAGTTCTTTTTGTTGATCAATATCGCTTTTTGTCCATTTTTAAGACGGGTTATTTTCTGCCTGTCTACTGTTCTAATATTGTTGTCGGCAATTTGTTTTTCATGACGCAATCTGGTCTTTCAACCCAAGTCGGCGGTTGGAATCTTTTGGACATCAAAACGTTTAAGCTTAAGAACAATAAAAGAATATACACTATCGCTCACTTTGTACCGATTGTTTGTGTCTATCTGTAAAGCCTAAGACGGGATACTATGCATTTAACGTTAGGTGTGTTGGCATAACAAAATGATACTTGCGATTTCTCGCGTGTATATATAGCCTGCTCTCCTCGAGATCCTCTCTCTTCCCTAGCTTTAGATTCTTACGCATTATACCACTTTGCCCACTGTATCTGTAGATGCACAGCGCGTGCCGTGACACCAAGTGCGTAACGTGAAGATTGTATAACAGCAGCTATTTAATGTTGAAATATGATATGCAGGCTTCTTTTATTTCTTTTGAATTCGTTTACGTGCAATACAAATATATTATCGAATCGTTAAGTGTTGACTGCATCTGAATTTCGGTAAAAGGTTTAACATCCCAAGACAGATGACCCGCAGCAGGACCCCGCCTCCCCCAGTCCATGTCTGATAATCCTTGAACAAAATGAGCGCCGAATTTCTAGATAGATATCAATAGATATTGGTTGCTTTCGGAATATTTAATGTTGCCTCTGTTGGCCAACGCGAAAAATCTGTAGGAGACATACTAGTGTTCGGAAGTAGAAGGTGATTGATGAATGGTTACTGGTGCTGGTGGCCTCTGATTTTCGAGTGTTTTCTGATGGCCGAAGTAGCTACTCTATTCTAGTATGTCTTTTTCAGTTTACAAATGCGTATGTACTTTTTTCAAATGTTGACTGGAGTCAAAGCAGCTCTTGTGGCTTCATGATGCCAAACACTGTTGCCTGATAGAAGAACCCCTTGTCAGTTACAGTTGAGTAGGTTCTATCAATAAAGTAGACTGCGGAATGGGTTGGGTTGGGCTGGGTTTTCAACCTTTCAACCCAACCCACTGGGTTGCCAAGTTATTAGTAATATATTACTAATACTAATTAGTTTACAGCTATATGATTCTTAGCTGTCACGTAGTTAATTCATAGAGCTATAGTTCCTGGCTGTCATACAGTCAATTCATAGTCATAAGTTCCTGGCTGTTTTACGTAGTTAATTTCCGATAATTTACCTATTGGTTTTTGAATACAAGGTTAAACTTTAATATTGGTACTAATTTCTTGGCTTCGGTTATAAATTAATACAAGCCAATGGTAAATTATCGGAAATTAACTACGTAAAACAACCAGGAACTGTCGGAATACCTACCACGTAGCAAAAGGCGTAGTAGTTGTGACTACGCTCTTGCTGGTGTGGTTTTGATATTCGTTGATTCTCCTAAGCTACGGCCTATTGCCAGGTAGTTATATAGTTGGTAGAGGGCCCCCAATCCTTGCAATATGGAACGCGTGAAGCTATGTACATGCATTCCAACAGGAACCCATAGATGAATTGACTACATGACAGCTAGGAACTATATAGCCATAAATTGACTACAGACAGCCAGAAACTATATAACTATAAATTGACTACGTGACAGCTAAGAGTCATATAGCTGTAAACCAATTAGTGTTAGTAATATATTACTAATAGTTTGGCAACCAGTGGGTTGGCCGCAATCTACAATAAAGCTCTTTCTTGAAAACTTTGACATATGTCCAAGGGCTGAATATACAATGGCTAATCCATATCAACATAAGTAACGTACAAAATCGTAAACGCTCTAGGAAGTGAACATAGTTAAGGAGCACAATCTTGAATGCATATCAATGCTGTTATCTGAACCGAGGAAACTCGTGAGAATCTTTGTGCTGTCGCTCCTGCAGACTTTTCCTATACTCAAAGAAACGGCTGTTATTGCTTTCAGCTGCTTGGTTGTCTTATATCCCAGTATTTTTAATGCTTTAGTTGGTCCATTCACGCAGCGATAGCCATACAGCGGCAGATTCTCCTCTTGCAGCGACATCTCCTCCAAATCAACAGCAAGTATAATATCTGTATAAAAGTTTATCCCTACAGCAGATGTATTGATGTATCAAGGAAGATTCCTCGCAGTCTCACTGTGAAAGCGCAATGGAATATTGGTTGACCGATCCTCCTTAGTCGCCTCCTTTGGCGGGGCCACTGCTTCTGTCGCTCCTTCCCTTCTAATGTCGACAAGCTCTCCTTGCCTTTCAACAGTAGTGCTGGTAGCTACAGCAGTTTCTTTTTTTTATCTCATAAGCATGTCGGTTGATGGCTTGTATAGTAAATTTGTTAGGGGGATGGTTGTAACATATGAATGTGTGCGCGGCTACCAATTTCGTGGTGCCGCTTAGGCTCTTAACTGCCTTTGTACCCCCGCAGCCCCTCTAGTCATGGAATAGATCACTACTCTTAATATTAGGAGATATTTTGTCTCCAGGGCTTTCGTTCGCATGAAATTACTCCATGGAGCACTCTAACAAGTCCACTTGTCATTGAAGCCCTGGCCATTGTGTCCCACATCTACAATTACATGAGAAGAACTACTTGGAGGAAGGCACACGGTCTGGACTCAGCTCGATACAAGAACTAACGCCGAGTTAGTTAGGCTTCAATGGTATCAAGAAGGCCTGTAGATAATTATTCTGTTCCAACGGTACTCCCCCAAGGTCACACGGTCTAAAACGTGAGTGGCGGTATAATAGGGGCCACTTATTATGGTAACTCTACGGGCAATAGATAGAGTATGAGAGTGCAGTGGAAGGTAAAGATGTCACCGAATTACGTTGTAATATGCAGTTTTAAGTAAAATCTAGGAACCAGTATACATAATTTAGAGGTAGAAATATCACAATGAGCTTTTTCAAGTGAGAATTCGCTCCGCAAAATGCTATCGTGTCGTCGGTTAGTTCTTGCAATCTCGTATAAATTCGCTTGACACACTTCACTAGCACAGCATCATTAGCATGGCTTTCCTAAATACCTAGTGGAATCCCAAATCACCACTTACAACTGAAAAATTTCTAGTGAAAGTGTGACCTGCTAATATAAAAGCCCCCAGGTCCTCTTCCCAGATTGCTCGTCTCCTTATACATCAAAGAACTCCCGTCATTAATCTTAAGTATGGATAGTCAAGGTACAACATCTATTAGCATTTTGCAACCTGCGGCGATGACATGGGCAGCTTTAAGTGATCTACCTAACCTGTGAGCAGCCTCTTATACTTCTTTTTCCATTGCTAATTCTTCCTAACCCCTGTGCAGCGACCTCATACCTTCCTTCACCACACGGCGTCACACATTATACCAACAATGTGTCAAATCGTAAGCAACACCTAATCCTTTACTTGCGCATGAATTGCCTTTCGTTCTCAAGAAAAATTATGTATTGCCCATCAGATTACCCTCTTTCCCCTCAGTTGCTGTTTCCCACTTGTACTGTGGATTCGCTGCTCTTAATCCAAATTCAACCAGTATCGCGCAGCCAAGTTGCACGAAGTCCCTGCATATTTTGAATTAAGAGCCCCAGCATATTGAGAGATCCGACTTATTGCTTTTAACCCTTCCCTGAATTATCACGAAAGAGTTTCAAGGAAGGCTCATACACTTGGAGAAATGGTCCTTTGCAGTCCCTTTGTATCTCCGAATCGTGAAAGCTGGAAATCCTGACATTATGCGTGTTATGAGCCATTATGCTTCAGTTCAGGTGGCAGTATTCCTCAACTGTTTGAAAGCAGGAGACTAGCCAAGTTCCCATGCTATGATAATTTCCGAAGTTTTGGAAGGAGCAATGTCACTAGCCCCACCCCCTGAAAGCGTAGACTGACTAGGCAGTTTAAGCGATACTACCCACGTGATAAATTCTGGGGAGTTCTGGTTCAGATTGTAAAGTCCTTTTGGCTGGTAGCATATGCCGCATCCGGAAAGAGTTGCCACGAAGCCTTTGTACATTCTGTGCGTGTTGGAATGCTGAATATATGTGCGCGAGTGTGCTAAATCAACCAAGAGCTCAGAGGTGTCTCACAAATTGAGCACTTCGTACTGCCAGCTATGAGCGGCACAAGTTAGATGTGGAGCAAGAATAGGAGCAATAAATGTTGAAATTTCTTAGAACAAATATGCTGACTCTCTATTCAGGTAGAAGATGTATCTTCACCTCTTCCTCCAAACCTGAAGAAGTCCAAGACAGGTTTTATTGAAAAATTGAGGAACTACATATTTAAAAATCCCATCCAGGCGCAATATGGAGACTGCCAGGTCGGATACAATCTAGAATGCACTCAAAACTCAATTGAGACGTTCTGGAACCTTATCGAGGACAAAATCTACCAAGATAAAAAAGTCACCGACTGGCAAAAGGAATTCCCTATGGTAGATCGCATCAGAGCAGCTCACCACGAGCTCGAGATACAAGAGCAAAAAAAGAACGGTAATCTTCAGCATCTTGCTACAGTTAGCGCCACACCACTAGATTGGCCAACTGGAAAGGGGGGAGTATATCCCGTAGTCGTATGGCGACATACCGTTAATACCGAGTACAAAATGGCTACCAATGAGATAAGGATCGGTAGTCTTACGATTCCGAAAGAAGATTACTTCTGGGTGAGGCGTATGCCAAATGGGAAGGGCAGGCCAGCTCGGATTGTAGATAGGGCAGCCTTTGATGTCAAATACCTCTACGGAGTTCTGCAGCAAGCACACATCAGAACTGGGGAGACGCACAAAGGCCGAGATAATATGAAGGAATTTCTACACAAGGAACATCGCTTATCCGTTGGAGTCGATGTCATCGTGGCATTCATTAGGAGTTGCCAAGATGATAAATGCCAAGCTCGAACGAAAAATGGACAGACGGAAGCAAGCAAAAGCGGCCGTAAGGGCAAACTAAAGAATCAGGGAGAAATTTCAAATCTTACAGATCTCATAAGCGCAGCATGTAGGGCTAAGCGTGGTCGAAAGAGGAAATCACGGTACAATATAGCTATGGGGGATGCATCACCCCAGAAGAAACTTAAACTAATAACCTCTTCTTCTTGGCGACAACGTTCACTTTCACCGTCTCTTGACTCTGGCTACGTAATTGCGGCAACTTCTCCCAGGGATGAAAAGGCGCAGCCTATTACTCTCATGCATCCTGCTACCCTCTCGCGTTACATGGCTCAGGATGCAAATAGCCATTACAGTCGTGGAGAGTACCAATATGGTCAAGAAGAGTTTGTTAATACCATTCAAGGCAGATTCAACACACGGCCAATACCAATCCTTTTACCGATAAAAATCAAACTCTAGAACGTATTGATCACGATTGTTACATGGCGCAAAATCTCAATACCCAGACAGGCTATGATAGTTCAGGAAATGTCGATACTTTAGACTGTAACTGCTACCCTGGTGACCCTCTGGATCTTTACAATAGCTTTGACAAGGCATATACCGAGGACGACGCTGTTGGCAACGATGCAAACTTGACTTTTTCAGGAAATATCAATACTTTTGAGGAGGAGGACTAGCCCCATAACCAGTTCGATCATGATTCAATCATTTTCATTTGCTGATGACATCGTCAACGCCATACCAGGGACTAATGCTCCAAGTAATGGCGCTTCTTCTGACTACGTTGATCCTCAACTGACTGCCGCAGCTCCGCTGAAGTCTTTTCAAAATAGCGCCCAAGCCACCAACGATATCTGGTGAGAGAATCTGATTGCGGGGGGCTTCAGGGGATATGGAGGAGGCATTATGAAGAACTGTGTTTATGTCAAATTTGGAGGAAACCGAGCTGTAAGGCGCTTAAGGATGGATAATTTTAGAGATACCCGATTGTATTGAGCGAAGCGCGAATTTGAGGATAAACGATACTGGGAAATTGAAATTGATTGGACTTCTTTGTTTGCTGCCTTCTGGTCCAGGCACTAGCTTTAGGCTATGGTGGCAGCTGGCTGAATTCTTGTACCTAGGTGGCAGAATCAGCGTTAACTTGCATAATTGTTCCTATTGATGTGCTTGTGGATGTGACAGTGTTTTCAAACAATATAGAGCGTTGTGAGGGGGATGCAGTTACGCAGCTTCCAGTAATCTGTAGTGGACCGAAGAGCAGAGACAGAACACTGATCCTCGCTTGCCCAGCGAATGGTGGAGTTGATGAGGCAGCTTTTTTTAAGCAGATGCGGACAAAATTATTCATCACATCTTGTCAGAGATCAAGTGAGCCGAATCGCGGTATGAATGAAATATAAAATGATGGTGAGCATTGTGGTCATTCAAAACACACAATCAGCAAGAGGAAGAGAAAACACCCGTCTGTATTGCTTGGCGTGAACAGGGATAAATAGCGCCAAGAGATCTCAAATCCGGGGTATGATAAGGCGGGAAAAAAAAGTTCCCAAACATGAGTAAAAAATCCATATCGTGTCTAAAATGCCCGCCGAAAAGGTCGTCTCGAGAGCTGACAGGGAGCAATCTGGAGACGAGGAGTCTTCTAGCTCATCTGATGAATTACATAAAAATTTAGAGGAGGCGGAAAGCTTATCAGGCTCCGATTCTGATTTTGAGTCCGATTCTCTCGACTCACAAGGCTCAAGAAAGCGAAGAAAAACATCACAAGATCAGGCGCGCATTACCTCTCAGTTTTCCGCGCCTTCACGAATAAAGTCGGCACCACAACCAAGGCTTACTCATGAACTTCCAAGCAATGGCGCCATACTAGTTCCTGTCGACGAGCAAACCTCCTTCGCGGCATTAAACGTGAAGCCATGGTTGGTGGGGTCATTAGGAGCCATGGCTATAAAAAGGCCGACTGGCATTCAGAAGCACTGTATCCCTGAGATATTGAAGGGGAGAGATTGTATAGGAGGTAGCAGGACTGGTTCCGGAAAAACCGTAGCTTTCGCAGTTCCAATTTTGCAGAAATGGGCTGAGGATCCCTTTGGAATCTTTGCATTGGTGCTTACGCCTACGAGGTATGGAGCAGCCACGAAGAATTTTAAGGCATGAGACTGATTCACGTTTTAGAGAACTTGCACTCCAGATCCTCGAACAAATTAAGGCCATCTCGTCTCCACAATCATTAAAAGCTATTTTGATAACAGGAGGGTCTGACATGCGGCCACAGGCAGCAGCTATCGCTCAAAGGCCACACATCGTGATTGCGACTCCAGGCCGCTTGGCAGACCATATAAGAACATCAGGAGAAGACACAATATGTGGCTTGCGACGAGTACGGATGGTGGTCCTCGACGAAGCGGATAGGCTGTTAGCTACCACAGGAAACGGAGTTATGCTGCCGGATGTCGAAGAGTGCCTCTCTGTGTTGCCGCCTCCTTCCAAACGCCAGACCCTCCTCTTCACAGCTACGGTAACTCCAGAAGTTCGTGCATTAAAAGAGATGCCAACAACCCCTGGAAAACAACCCGTCTTCATTTGTGAGGTCGATACTCAGGTTCTGGCCATTCCGCCGTCGCTCAAGCATATGTATCTGCAAATTCCTGTTACACATCGAGAGCATTACCTGCACATGTTTCTGCTTACTACCAAGAATGTGATAAAGTCGGTTATCTTGTTTTGTAACCATACTAGCACGGCCGATTATTTAACCCACCTTCTGCGCCTTCTTGATCATCGTGTCACGGCCTTACATTCTAAGCTGCCACAGCGACAAAGAATTGACAATCTTGGGCGTTTCAGAGCAGCAGCAGCTCGAATATTAGTTACTACAAACGTCGCAGCTAGAGGTCTTGATATCCCAGAAGTTGGACTAGTCATCAACTACGATATTCCTAGAGATCCGGATGATTATATCCACCGCGTTGGTCGTACTGCAAGAGCAGGGAGGAAAGGTGAGGCGGTCACATTTGTGGGACAGCGAGACGTGGAACTTGTTCTGGCGATCGAGGCGAGAGTGGGAAGAAAGATGATTCAATGGGAAGAAGATGATGGAAATGGAGAATTAGTCAACTTGGAAGCGAGGGTTATTAGGGATGCATTAAAATTGGTAGGACAGAAGAAGAGGGAGGCTTTGTTGGAGATTGAAGAAGGGAGAGAGGTGGGTGGTAAGAGGAAACGAGGCCATCAGAAATTGAAGTAAAAGGAGTAGAAATATGATGCCTTGATGAAGATTCCTGCACGGTCTACGTGTTCCAGAAAGTTGGATGTAGAATTGATATCGTATTGCCTAGCTATTTCCTTCTTCATAAGGCATTCCTTGCGGCTAGCACTGTAAGACATAAAAGCTTCTATATTATCATGGCATCTACCTGCAAGTGTAGGATATGGGCGAATGGGATCACTTGTAAGTTGCATATGAACATTGGTCATGGGTAAATGCAGAATTTTCTACTTCTAAATATTGGCCGCCTCCAAGCGCCTTCAGCACTATCACCTTTATTTTACGTTGAAGAATACAAATGCACTCTCTTGTCAAGCGCAGCTATTTGCATGCGCTCACTCGCAATACCATCTGACCATACTATAAATGCTGATACATATATGTCTACATGTATACATGTGTGTCGGACTGCATTGCCACAGTGCAAGAAGATAAGGTTTAGCTGCCAACACTTGCATGACATATTTCTTTTATCAGTATCTAGTGCTTGAGTGGGCCATAACTTCGACTCACGAGTCAGCCACCACTTTTGGGTGCCATGAGAAAAGGGGCCTAGCCAACTTTGGGTTTGATCAATGTATCAATATAGCGGACGGAGCATAAGAAGCCTTCTTTGTATGATCTCGTTTTCGGGATAAAGACTTGATCTGCGGAACTGGTTTGCGGACGAAGAGAAGAATGAAGGCATTCAAAGCTTCCCTCCATACATAGGTAGAGTAGACCTGCAGGAGCACAGGAGGTGATATATGTAATAGGGTCACATTCTAGAACTGCGAAAACACATACGGTTCGTGTCATTGGCATATCAGATGCCAAGTTCATGACACGGCAGAAGAAACAGCAAAAGTCAAGGTTGGATCAGCTGTCTCATGAGTGGTTGGGCTTTATCACCAGTTCCGTTCCGTTCAGCATGGGGGGGGTTAATGAGGGTGGTGCGTCAGGCCCCGACATATGGGCTAAACAACCCTAATGCTAAAGGTCCAGCCGGTAGAGCTACACACCACACCAGACTTCCCCCGCCTCGAATCTCTGTATTCTTCCAAAAACACGTTCAATATATTCAGAAAGGCTGCTAATGTGGTTCTTCATGGCGTAACACGTGTTTCAAACATCGATATTGCTTTTGCTACTTATCGTCAGGGTCGATATCGATGGTCTATACGCGGGGTGGGTCTGCGAGATGGAAACCATCACAATTCCTTCGCCAACGGCCTTTCTGACGAACTCCCCGGTGACCAAACCTTCCAGTCCTCCTCGCGCCCAACTACCAAAACCACGCAAGCAGAATACGGCAACCAAAGCTGCGACCACCGCCAAGAAGAACGACGGTGTCGTGAAGCCCAAACAATCCAAGAGTCGCAATGGTAAGTCAGAGGGGAGGCTTTGGGGCCTATCTCCAAGATGATAAGAGGGGTAGCTCTGGGAGATGCTTGGAGTTGGACTGACAGTAGGCTCAACAGGATGTATAACCTGTAAAGCGAAAAGATTAAAATGCGACGAGACGAAGCCAGCCTGTCAGCAATGTCACAAAAGAAATGTTACTTGCGGGGGATACAAGAAGGATTTCAAGTGGAGGCCATTCGAAGAGACAACCTTTGTTAACAAGCCCACGCCAGCTAAGACGAAACGAAGTATGCCACTATACGCACTGAACTATAGACGGATTAAACTGATGGCGTGCAGGTTCAATTGTGTTGGATAAACCCCCAGATACAGTGATATACACCAGCCCAACATCAGATGAAGCATCCACAACACCAAATGCTGAGGGGGACAATGTGCAGATGGAGAACTCCTTCTTCAATGCGGCTGCACCCTCTCCTCCAGCATATACTTTTTCAACACCAGATCTTAATTTTAATCACCCACCTATGTTCGACATGAGCACACCACCTTCTATGAGGGAGCTTCCACGGCCACGGTTTGATGCGGATCACATCACAAGTAGTCTAAGTAGCCTGTTCGACGACACCAATAGTGTGCCTCTTCCTTCATCTACACCGTCACCTAGGCCTAGTTTCTCAGGACAATCGCCAAGGCTCATAGACCTTTTGCTTCCTGGTTCAGAACTCAACGCTCGGCCCGGGTCAGTCGTGATTCCGCCACTCAGCACCTCAATTCCATCTCTCGACCTGTCATCAATGACTCTAAATCCAATGTTAGAGCAGCCCTCTGAAATGGACACTGGTATGATGCAGAATTCAACATTAGATGAAGACATAGAGGAGATCATCCGATCCCCTCAGACAACAGACAGAAAGATCTGGACCCCATTTCAGGGATCCGTTCATCGTCCATCAGCTGCCACAATGGCAAGCCCTGATAGATTTAATCAGATCTATCGCCAGCCGGAAATGAAAGCGGGTAGTAAAGAAATGCTGATGAGGCGATTTGACAGAGATACGTGCGGAATTTTGTCTGTGAAAGACGGTCCAACAGAGAACCCTTGGAGGACACTAATATGGCCATTAACCCGTGAGGAGCCAGCTCTATATCATGCCATAGCATCAATGACAGCTTTCCACTCATCGAAGATGACGCCTGCACTGCGAGTCGAAGGCATGGAGCATATGCGCCGCAGCATTCGATCCTTAGCATCCGGGATCGAGAAAATGCGGACAGAAACAGCCTTAGCTACTACTTTAGTGCTTGCGTTTTCTGAATCCTGGGATCAGCACATCAGCACAGGAATCGAACACTTGCGAGGCGCAAAGATTCTTGTAAACCAGGCTCTCGTCGCCCACCAAAAATCCAGACTCCGTGGTGATGATCTAACCAGGTTAAAATTTCTATGTAACACGTGGGTGTACATGGATGTCATTGCACGGCTTACGTCAGTTGAAGACGACGAAGGTACAGATTTTGGCCATGATGATGCTCTTTGGCCATTTAATGCTTCGCTTAGCCCCTCATCACCAACGCAAACCAACACTGAGTTAGATCCCTTGATGGGATGTGCTGCTACATTATTCCCACTCATCGGACGCGCGGCAAACCTGTGTCGCAAGGTACGCAAGCTTAAGTCAAATTCTGTGCCCATTATCTCCCAAGCTATGGAGCTACGGCAGGCCATCGAACAATGGCAGCCACCTCCAGGAACAGCATTCGATGAGCCTGAAGATCCAACTTCTGAAATTCAGCACGCTCTACAAACTGCGGAGGCATACCGATTTGCGACTCTTCTGTATCTTCACCAAGCAGTTCCAGAGATTCCATCCTTAAGCTCAGCCGAGCTGGCTAGGAAAGTTCTAGTTTATCTCGCTACAGTGCCATTGTCTTCACGCTTGATTATCGTGCAAATTTATCCTCTTCTAGCTGCCGGCTGCGAAGCCTGGGATCCCGAGGATAGACAATGGGTTGAGTCACGATGGAGTGCCATGGCTTCACGGATGTGGATTGGCAATATCGACCGCTGCTGGGAAGTCCAGCAAGAAGTATGGTCTCGTCGCGATGCAACATGGAAATCAATGACCGAAAACCAAACGCGACGACGACCAGGGCAAGATATGATCCCGTTCCACAGCGAGAGCTCGAAACGGAAATATGAGGAGGAATTGGTGGCGGAAGATGGGTTCAATTTTAGCGATCTGCTCGTTGGAAATGGAGTCACTGGCCAGAAAAGACAGAGGACAAGTGGGAGTTTTGGACAGGGAAGAAAGAGGAGGGATGACGTTGCCGATGATTGGGAATGGGAACTGACAGTAAGAGGGCCGCTTCACTGGGTTGGGGTTATGAAGGACTGGGAATGGGAAAGTAAGTATAGGCTTCTTCATCATCAATGTTAATCATCTCCGATTGCTAACTGCTACATCTAGTTCTTCTTGGATGAATCTTCAATATGTCCTTTGTACGGACTCATCTAACGGCATGGAATTTTTGATATGAGTGAATTTCAGCGCGGCGTTGGGGTGTTATCAGAAATATATAGGGTAAATGGGGATATTTATGGACTATTGAGATATATTAGTACGCATTTGCACTTTATGATAGTTGTGGTATGTAGCTAGCTAACGAAGGAGGCAATCTGATATATACAGCGGCTTCCGGTGTTCGGCTTCCCGTCTGTGAAGAGATGTAGGTGCCTAACCAGGAATTTTTTTGCGACTATGTCCCATTTGAAAGCGATCACTACAATGGATTAGCCCAAGTAAGTTCGAATTCCTTTGAGACGGCGATATTTTTGGGAGTGATATACGGCAGGCGATCATAATATTAGGGACATCTTTATATAGACCGATAAAATGTCGAGATTTGGTTCATGTTGTGGAACATAGAGCTGAAAACCACACAAACACTATAGATAGCTCAATCTTTTTTTTTTAGGCTAGGTCAGTTGAATAAGTAGAGAGAACAAATAAAATAATTCTTATGATACCACTGGACTGCATCCATGAACTCTATTTCAAGCAATTAGACAAAGGCGGTTTTGTATTCCTTGCAGTCAAGTAGTCAAAATCTAGGTGCAAATAGTGGCTCCCAAGCCACATCCCCAATATTATTCAAGCCACGTGTAAATTATTTCCTGTCCAAGCCTGAAGGACAAACATCAATTCAGAGATTTTGGTTCTCTCAGAGGGACACATACTGATTCTCGCACAACGGCCACAATGGTGATTATTCTCTTCTCATGTTTTTAAGTCATGCTAACAACAAGCAGAATACCCTTTTCAACACAGCCCTTAAGCAATCCACCTCATTAAAACGCGATCTCTCTTCCCCGCCAGCCCTCCTCACACCCTCACTCCTAGGCCAGATCTCCGCATCCCTAACCTCCTTCTCCCGCACGTTAGATTCATATGCCTCTCTCATAAAAACCGAGCTCAATGCCGCCAAAAAGGCAAAGGCTGAAGAGCGTCTCCAAAACTTCAGGCAAGAACTCCAAGAATTTCGTGAAGGCTACCTAGAGTTAAAACGACAAGGCGAAGAAGCAGAAGCTGTGGGACAGAAGAATGAATTATTTGGCCGCCGGCCGCATCATACTGGGACTCCAGATAATCCGTATGCGAACTCGACCGCGAGTCCGACAAATGTGGGAGGAGGCGTGAATGGGTGGCAGGGCGGACAGATGAGCGCGCATGCGCCCGATGTTACGAGGGAACAGCATGCGCTGAGGGAACAGACCTTCTTTCAGAACACGCATAGCGCGTTAGACGAGTATTTGGCAAGGGGCCAGGCGGTCTTGGGGGATTTGAGCCAGCAGCGGGAAGTGATGAAGGGGACGCAGAAAAGGTTGAGGAGCGTGGCAAATACTCTCGGCGTCAGTGGAGAGACAATACGGATGGTTGAAAGGAGAGCAAAGCAGGATAAGTGGATATTTGGAATTGGTGTGGTAGTCTTCTTTGGATTTTGCTGGGGAGTGTTGAAGATATTCCGATGAGAAATGAAAGAGGGAAGGAAGGGGTGCATGGCATGGATACTGCTGAAGAGCAAAACATGGAAGTTATTATGCTTTGAGCGAGGAGTTAGGCGTTGTGATGCCATGGATACATCTGTCGCATTTGGATGTATGAGTACCACGTCGAGATGGGCTGAAAATTAACCACGTGCCCCCTTACCCAGCTCCTCCATCAATGCGTGAATGCAGCCATGCATATACCAAGTTAAATAAAAATGTGCCAGCACAAGGAAAGGCATGTTCAGCCAGGATGGTGCTGGTGGTTGTGCATGTACGCCCCCAAAGCAACCTCCCTTTGCTTTAGCGAGCGGGTGGCTATTCTTCTCCACCCGATAGACAGATATGTGATTCTGTCAAAAGCAGCTCGGCTCTTTGCTCAAAACCCCTCCCAAGTTCGCCATTGGGACTAGGAATAGACGATCTGTAAAATGACTTGTATAGCTTCTACATCGAGACTTTATCTGTATCCATCATCGTCTGTCTGCAGCTCCAGAAAGTTGTCGTGATGTGCTTATAAATACACTAAGCGCCATAAATTAAAATGCGTTAATAAAACATTGGCCATCTCAAGCTTGTGTATATTCCCTCGGAATCATGATCGAGCAATGCACAATGGATCTGTCTCCTGACGGGTTGTTCCTGTTCGGGTTATTGAGCTCAGGGGCTCGCTAAGCCTACTTTTCTATATTCCTCAATGTAAGAACCCTAACTTGGATGAAACATTTAAAATTTTGTAATTCATGGAACCGAAGAATGTTTGTGAAACAAACTGAGGTAACAAGATATGGTTTCATGGCCATGGTTTTTAGTGTTAATTGAGCTTGCAGTTTCGATCCAAATATAAACTCGTACATAAACTATATATATCTTCCCCCTTTTCATTTTCGTTCCACATACTCATTACACAAGCTGCGTTCACGAAGCACTTTTTTATATGTACCCTACTACTTATCTTCCTACTTGTTTTTATTCTGCGAACTGCTTTAGAGTAAATAGTCTAAAGTGCAGCTTAGAAAGTTCAGTATTTCGGTTTAATCACATGATCAACTTCTTGGCATTAGTAACACAACTCCTCTATCATTTGAAATCTACGTTAATTATCCCTTTCTGTTTATGCAAGTCTGCCCTGGTCGGGATCTCGATAATGTGGTTACTCGAAAGCTCTAAAGTAATTTAATATTACTATGATCCGACTAGGTATGCACGCTTCAGTAATAGTGTCTGCAAAAAAAAAATTAAAAAATTTCAGCTTTGTTGGTGATGGTTATTATCCAGCCCATTAATCTGCTATCTATGTTTTCTGAAAACTACTGAGTCTGCTTCCATATGTGTTGTGTTTCATGTCCTGCGCAACGTTCGGATCGTGGCTCCAGCCAATATCAGCTGAAGCGCCGTCTTGGCATTACTTTTATACTTGATACTATTAACCATGTTCCTAATATCTGGCTAATTTTATACTTACAGTACCCGATGACCCCTATGGTATTACGCTTTATACTGGTTTATGCTAGTAGATTATATGATGAATAAGCTTCGATCCCGTAAAACTACTAATTATAATCTAATTTTGGTCTTAGTTAGTCACACTTGCATATTAGTGCCTAACCTAATGTTTAAAGTTTGTTAGACGAGAGCACCTAACACGGCCTGGTTTCACAAGACTTAATGCGTGTACATTGCTCAATCTGGTCAGTAATAATTCAAAATATTAGTAAATGTACCCGCTGCTTTCGAATATGCATTTCGAGTTTCAAGACCAGGGGCTCTCGCTTGCTGTTGCGACCCTTGCATCTTCTAATATCACATATTAATAGCGTGATTCAATTCGGGTCATACACATAAATAGCATATAGTAACATGATGTAAACACCCAATACAATTGCCGAGCCACTTTAAATCCATTGGTGTACATTGCACACTATTATAAAGTTTTTACGACGATCGCTCTGAAACCAGAATAGGCTAGCATAAACTGTGTCAACGCTAGCGCGTCGCTAGTTGATATAGTGTCCATTAGCGCATATTTGCCATGTTTAAAACCTAGCGCCTTCGCTCTTTTTCTTTCATCTCTTGATTCATGATTGAAATTCAATTTGGGGTGTCAGTCGCACGCTTCACCACGCCACAGCTGTATTTATGCTCTCGATAAGCATAAGCTGCCAAACACTTCTAATTCGTATGTTCAATAATCGTCATTTTTTTCCAAGTATGAAAATCAGGTTATCTTTGACCACATTTAGACACGGTGCGATCATGATTTACAGCTGATAAATAATTGTAGGACCAAGGAAAGATGCATTCAATTGCGATTTAATAATCAGAAGTACGCACGAGCTGCAAGGCGACACGTTACAAGATTAGCGCGTTCGACCTCCCTTCAGTTTCGCGACCGGTCGAATATAATTCTCCGCCAGGAAAGAGCCAACAACTCACTTGAAGGCGCTATCAGACCGATAAGCTAAAAGCTAACCCGTCGAATACAATCCAAGGCTCCATAATTTCAATTCTTTGCTCGTGTTTATTCTTTGCGTCGCAAGCAATCAGATATGCCGCATCCAAAGGATCGTGTTGTATCTCGTTCACCTGCGCTAGCGGCCGCTTCACCTAACGTGAACGGCAAGTCAGCTGATACGCCTGATATATCCGCCGACCTGGCTCCTCCAAGTTCCCATGAGGTCAGAGACCAGGCTAAGGAAGATGTAATCATGATTGATAATGATGATGCCAAAGCGGAAAACAATCATGTCCCTCAAACGAACACCAATGGGGAAGCTGCAACTAATGGAATATCCGAAGGCAGAGATATGAACAGCGTGAAAGAAGAGATCACAGGTGTTGGTGCCAATGGACCTTCGAGCCAGATTGCCTCCGGTGACCCTAAGAACCCCAAAGTCGCCCGCGTCGAGATGAAGCCAAAAGACGATGTTGTCACGTCAAACAAGCCCAAATCGGCACCAGCTGTCAATGGCTTGAATAGCCTCAATCGACAAGCCACAACTCGAAACCGCCCCATTAGCAAAACCATCAATGGCTCTGTATCTTCACCAGCTAGACCTCCCACGTCTTTGAAAGTGGAGAAGGAAGCAGATGCATTGAAACAACATATGGGGGAAGTGGATGCCGACGCAGTAAAACTAGCATCTAGGGCTCATTGGCGTCATGTGCTCTTTGGCAATCGGGAAAATGGCCAACCTTTAGATGAAGCGCATCTAGCTTTCATCATAAAAGCAAGCCTGAAAAATTGCCCCACAGGGGTCATTGAACGAGTAACAAGAAGTCAAGATTGCGACGCGCTTTTGCGAGACCCGTCCTTGCGTCAATCACTGCTAAGACAAGTAAATGCTAAGGATTTCCGTCATATTCCCCAAGATGTTCTGGACCAGGCACTCGTCGAACGCATACGGTCGGCTCCTACGAAATGGCTTACACGGAAATTAGGTGAAGCAGGACGCTTGGGCTTTCAACCTGAGGATGCTGATCAACCAGACCTAGTCGCACCAATGATAGCGGCGCAGATTGCTACTTATGGACCCCAAGGACCTCAAGGACCAATACCTCCAGCTGGACCAGCGACTATCTCAAAATATTCTCCTGTCAATGTTCCAGTAAGACCTTCTTCAGCAGTACCCCTCGCCTCTGAAAAATCGGAGTATTCGCCAATAACTTTCCCAGAAAGGCCCGCTACAGCAGTTCCCCCATCGTATACTCCAGCAGCGTCTCTTCCACCGCCCTCTCATCCAGGTCAGCAACTACCTCAAACTCTTCCGCGGGAGACGCATGATATTCTTCTGTTAGAACAAAATCGAAACCTGGATGCTGCTCGGCAGGCGGGTATTGATCCAACAACACGAAAACGCAAAAGCAACAAATTCTCCGGCCCAGCAACAGTACCACCAAGGCCGCGGGCGGACTTTTCTCCTCCAGCCTCCTCCTTGATGTGCCCATATTGCCATCAAATAGGATTTAAGTATACAAAAGCCTACAGCTTCCATGTCCAAAAGAGAGTGTGTGATCAAGGATCTGACAAGAATGGAAAACCTTTCACAGATTATTGTGAATTGTGTGGCAAAGGTTTCACTGGAAAACAGGGTCTTTTATACCACGAAAAGAAAGAGGTCTGCATAGGTGCAGGTACTAAAATTGCAGAAGCCACAGCTCCACAGACACAAGTAACGCCTGTCCACACACAAGGATCACCATCGCAGGCGCATACGGCTTCTCCACAAGCACACTCACAATCGATGGCACCTCCCTCTTATCCACCTTCACCTGGCGGATCACCTTCAAATCAGCTCCAACAGGAAGCTGCAGCCAACGTTCCTGGACCCCCTAGACCTCCCCTACCCCCAACCTGGGTCCCTCATGGCGCTGCACGTGCACCGGTAGCAATTCCTGAACATGTGTACCAACCAAGTCTGTCAAATGGTCCCGTAAGCTACAACACACCACTCCAGGATCGCCCAACGTCTCAAGTTGAGCGATTGCAGTCTCCTGCCGCGGGAAGATATCGCTCTGCACAAGAGCTTGGGGTGGCTGACCTGGCGGAAATGAACCGTCGAATTGACAAAGTCGAAGAGGACTTCTTAGCCAGAGTCGCCGCCGCTACTGTAGAGGAACGCGCAGAGAAAATGGCGTCTTGGAAGCAGTCAAAATCAAGCAAGAAATCGATGATCCGTAAAGAGTACGGTGTTACAATCCGTGGAAAGAAGTTCAGGAATGATGAACTTTCAACCCCTACCGTCAAAGCGACCACTGCCGCCGAAAAGGGCAAGAAGAACTTGGCTCCATTACCCTACTCACAGGTATGGGATCCCAAGAAGCGACCTGTTGATTCCGCTCCCGTTTCAACATCCCAACCTCCAATAGCTGGATCATATCCTATGACTGGTCCACACCCTGTACCTAGTCCATACCCAGTGCCTGGTCCCTCTACGATCGCTACCGCCGGCTTTTCTCCGATTAACCGTGCCCCTGTGCCTCCTCCCCCACGGCCAGGGTTTATAGCTGTTCCTCATTATCCTGGCGAGACACCACAGTTACCAGCAGAGTACACTCGGCCACCACCATATACGCAGGCAGGGCAAACTAATAAACGTCGTCGCACAGACACGGACTTCAAAGTTGAGATCGCGTCTGCGGCCACCCAGCAGCGACAGCGTTCAAGTTTGGGAGGACCTAGTATGACTTCTTCTAAACTTGATATGGTCGAGGTCGGACAAGAGGATGCGGATTCAACTATGGCTGCACAGAATCAAGAGAGGAACGAAAAACTGTCGCAAAAGAAGGTTCTGATTCACAAGGATACACAGGCTAGGTGGGAAGCGCTTAATGGCGGGAAACGACGTGAGAGCACTGGCATGCAGAAACATGAACACGAGGATACGCCAATGACGGACGCAGAAGCTGTAAGTACAAGCGCAGCACCTCTGCCAGCAAGCAATGTTATTACTTTATCTTCTTCCGAGGAGCCGCAGGAGCCAGAGCAGGAGCCAGAGCAGGAGCCAGAGCAGGAACCAGAGCCAGAGTCGACAGTTGTTGTGGATGGCGGTGCGGATAAGCCTTTGCCTAGTGTGGAGAAGGAGAATTCTGAAGATGTTGCTGGAGACATCTATCCCAAGAAGGCTGGGGAAGGGAATGAGGCTGATGAACCATACACACGTCCAGCAGAAAATGGAACTGCGGAAATTGTGAACGTGGAGTCTATTGCGAAGCCAGTGATGGTGGTGAAAGCCACGCTGGATTCGCCGTCCAAGAGAAGAACAAGCGGTAGGCGCAGGCGTCAGTTTTGATATTAATTCCCTACTGCGGGATGGACACGGTAGATATTATTGATGACCTAGGGATCATAATTGGCGTTGGTGGTTGCATTGCAATTTCCTTGTTGCTTTTCCTTCACATTTATTAGTGGCCTAGCATTTCTGAAGGGACAGAAGTGTGAGATATGGTTATCCTTGGTACGGTTGGAAGGGCGTTTATGGCAGAAAAGTTAATAGATAGAATTGCTGTACTACTAGGACCAAACCATAATTCCACATTTCTTATGATATTGCATCTTTATTTATGAACAAAATGGGAGACGATTGTTGAGGCTGGATTTTAACTTCGACACACGCAGCAAGTAGCGAGCGGAGACACTGGTCTGTGCCAGGCTAGTTAATTATGGCTTTTCGCTGCTGAATATGGCTTTGATCCAGCAACACAAAAATACCAGGAAGGATTGAGGACTGGGTCACTCAATTATCTCTGATATATACACTCCGAAATAGAGATTGGTTAATCAACAGAAATCGTTCGATCATCAAGAGCAAAAGGGAGGGAAGAGGGCATGTTACGCGTCTCCAACTCCTGATCTCCACGACTAGAAGATTAGGGTTGTGTTGGACGTTGATAAAATCCAGAAACCCGTTTGGTTCTATCTCTGTCCCTTTGACATCTCGCAAGATGAAGAAGCATGATCCAACACTTAGATATATATATATATTCTCTTGGGGTCGAGCATCAGGTGATGATGGCTGCATTGACGGGACATTTAAAGTTCCCTGCGCCAAGAAATTCCAATTTGAGGATTACGAGATCCCAAAAGGAATGAATGGCACAGAAGGATCTCATGGATAACGCGGAACTTCCCTCTTTTCTTTCCTCCTCTCAGCACCATCACCATCATCACCACCATCATCAATCTTCACGCCCTCGAGGCCTCATAACACACTCGTTTGATACTGTTAGAGTAATAGAGGAAGGGACATTCATTGTACCTCATTAAGAGGATCACCGGAAGAAAGGAAAAAAGAAGGCTGCCAACAAGTTCGCGAACCCTGCCAACTTTGCATCGGATACGACCAAAACCGGGCATAAGCACACGACCCCAACTTCAGTCTCACGCTGACAGAACGCGCTTCATCACAGCAGACGATACAAAGTCAAGGTGGAAGAGCGTGGATAATTGATTATTTGCCTTCAATGGATACTGGACTGTAGTCTACATTTCGACCAAACAACTGACGGAACCACAAACTAACCCAAGAATCCGGGCTCAACTCGACTGACCCCTATCTTTCATCACGAAGCGAACCCATAAGCAAACATCTATTATAATGCATTCATCAACCCTCCTATTGCTGGCCAGCGCCCTCCTTCCCTTCTCCTCTGCTCAGCAACAACCGGATGGCCTCATTGTTCCCTTTACGAGCGTGCTCCCGGCATGCGCAAGTCTCTGCGGCAAGCTCTTCGATGTGCAAGGCGCCTGCGTGCCTCCAGAAGTCACTGAAGTATCCAAGTCCTGCTTCTGCTCCGATCCCCGCCTCAAGTCGTTTCTCGATGACGGCACAGCTGGCGTTTCCGAGGTGTGTACGGCGGCTAGCTGTACAGATGCCACGAGCCTAGGGCAGATAAAGAGCTGGTACGAGAGTTATTGTAACATTGCTGTTTCAAACCCAACAACAACGGCAGGAGGAAGTGGTGCGACAGGAACGGGCAGCTCGGCGCCAAAGGCGTCCGCGACTGTTTATAAGGGCTGGTATGTCATTTCTCCCCTTCTCCGTGCTCAAGGTATCGGAACCATGCTAACGAAGTCAGGTGGGCCGGTCACTGGAAATGGGTCGTGATGCTGATCGTCATGGTCATAGCCATAGCTGGAGGCTGGGTGGGCGCCGCCTTCCTCCGGAAACGATATCTTCGCAAGAAGGAGCGCGAGATCGAGATGCGACCTCCCGTAGCCTGGGGACCACATCAAATGCAAGGCGCCACGGGAGGATATGGTGATAACAGTGCGCTTGCGAGCCCGGGCGGATACAGTAAGGAAGCTGCCGCGTCTGCGAATAATCGACAAAGTAAGGGATGGTTGAGAAAGCAAAGGAGCTGATCGTATCTCAACGAAGAAGAGAGATGAACATGTACACTTTATTTGTACAATGCCATTTGGGAGGATCGGCGTTCTGGTTTCGGCGTTGAGGGATGGACGGTAATACATCAAGCATAGATCTGGTCACTGGACATGTTATCTCATTCGTATTGGGGGTAGGAAAAGTGTATAATGAGGGGTATATTCTTCAGAGGTGGACGACAGGTTAGTTGATATTAGATGCGTTAATGTGAATATGCTTCTTTCGAGGTCGCGGGTTCATCCGGTGAATGTGCGCTTCCAGTTTTTGATATAGCTTCCAGTTGAATAGCTCGAGGCATCATTTGTACTTTTGTTTTGCTATTTGTTAGCCATGTTCTCTAGAGGGCTTCAAGGAAGCCCAATCTAGGTTGTCTCGGTATAGGTTTTGGGATTTGTGGTTCTTCAATTCAAAGAGTTCAGGGCAGCTTTGGTCGAGTTTTCCGAGGACGGGTAATATCTTCGTAGTCTAACCAGCACCTTGATGCATAAATCGATCAAATCGCCAATATGTTCGAGGAGGTTCAAGGAATCTCTGCTGTAAAGTCCATTACAATGTCGTCTCTGCCAACCGAAGCATAAACAGGGAATCCGGAGACGGTCCTTCCCTGACCATCACGCACAATAGTTTGCTTCGACGACCCCTTCTACTTCACTAGGCCCGAGTACTGCCCAGACAAGAACACGAATATTGCTTTCCCAAGTTAGGGGTCTCTCAGGGTCCAGTCATCGATGTTTTGACTTTCGTTCTCCTTAAGCGAATATTATAGGTACTATTCGTGTTAATTTTTTTCGTCAGCCTTCATTATCCTCTTGCTCTAGTATAGGCATAACATCCGATATAGTGATAACCCCCCCTTGTTTACCATATTGACCCATAGTTGCTCCTTCAGGCAAGGTGATAGAGAGTATCATCATATCATCTCAAGAAGCCATAGCTCGATCTATATTCATATCAGACTAAGGTGTTAAGTTTGAGGTAAGTGCTTCGGTCTACTTCTGGCATTACTTCCTCCTTCACCACCCAGCTCCTATGCACATCAGAGTAAGTGGTCCAGGTGAAGAATCAGGCCACCTACATATGTAGAGAGATGTGATCTGCTTCATCCATGATCAACTCTTCATCTTCACATCTGATTACGGGCTCATTCCTTTCTCATACACCAAATACCTCCTAGACGAGCATTCTATTGTTCCAGTCAGCATACTTGGCCAAGGCATACCTCACTTCTCCCTTACCACCTTCCACTCTTGATCCATACTGACCTCAAGACTGATAACAGCCTCCTCGTAATTGCGCCTGACCTCCACAACAAGACTTCAGCTTCCAATCAATGTCCTCGACACACCATCATCCCCAAATTGCATCTTATCACCTTGTTGTACCTTCAGTTAGAATATAAAACTTGCAGACTATATGACGCTGCCTTGACAATAACCAATACTCAACACTTCTCGGCTGCTACAACACTAGGCTTGCTGGCTCCTGCTGAGTTGACCGCAGCAGGTGCCTTCAATAAAACTTGGGCATTGCTTCCAAGTATGCATCAAGGATTCGACCGTGTTATATTTTTACTTATAGTCTTTTCAGGATACAGGCTCTTCAACGAGAGGATCGTCATCTGATCGAGCAAGCGAAATCTTGAGTTTTGAGGTCCAATCAGTCCAAGGGCAGTAATAAGGCTGCTCTGGCACTTCTGCTACAAGAGTGCTTCCATACTGAAGGAGTCTCTTCTCCAGATCTCTTCATCTTGCAAACAATCAACGACTAGGAGCACCAAGCTCATCACACTCTAGCCACAATATCATAAAAAATATATAATACCCAGCATGGCCCATTCCTCAATTGAAAATCTCCACCCTCAACCTCTCCGTATCGTCCGTCCATACTTGCAGAACGAACAACAACCCACCACTCCTACTTCTCAAATTATGTCATCTGCTGATACACCTTCAACACCATCGAAGAATCCTCACATCAAGGAATCAGATTCCAGTCTATCTCCTGCACACACGCCAGAGAAACTACGGGTGCGACAGGGCGAGGATGTGGATATTCCTGATTCATCCCCAGCGTCTTTTAATCAAATTCAACAGGGGATCCTTAGTAGAGAAGAAGCACTACAACTTCAGATACGAATCGCAGTCCTTGAGAATGAGTTATCTCATGCAAGACGAGCACAGGAGGCAGCAATGAATGGTACCATACAAATCGTTCGAGCGTTCAGCACAAGCCTAACTCTCGGCAACGGTGCTTTTCTACAACACTCTAATGTGGAGGAACTTCAGATTCAGAATCTGCGCCTGAAACAGGAGAACGATCGTCTTTGGTTGCTGGTTGGGGCTGCTGCGACTAAAAGTAGACAAGAAGATCATGTGATCGGCAACCCAGGGGTAACTGAGATGAGCTTTGCTAGACTATTCGATCCAACCGAGTCTTTCAATCCCCAACTTCGGGGAAATAAGGTAGCAGGCACTAGTAATGCCCAAGGATGTTATGTCCTCGAGAAAGACTTTGGAGGGGCATCCAAAACTGAAGGACGAGTTGTTGATGTGCAAAGAAAAAGCTTTGACAGCAATTCCTCAACCATGCCAAATACGCCACGCAACCCGGCGCAAGATGTATCAAAACCATCAGTGCCACGATCAAAAGAGCATTTCAATAGAGTAATCTCATCCAAGGCTGTCTCATATGACGATATTGGTCTACCATCCCTCGATGATATCCTTGACGATGTTCCACAGTCCCGAGTCAGCAGGTTTGATGATGATCTCCCTATCGAGGAGCAAATCGTGCAAAATCTGAATCCCGCCGTGGCTTTGGTAGATTTACCCAAGCCGGTGAGTCTCGTGACTGGTTTCCAAATCGCGGGCAGTTTTCGAGGTGACCAATATGATGCCTGCCTTGCCACCTGGAAGGCTGATGGTAACCCTGCGTCCTCTAGACAAGATCCTGACCATCGTATCTCGAGTGATTATGATCGTGGTGATCATTCAGGTCCTAGATCAGAAGATGAGAGCTTCGACAGTCTCAAAAATCAGTCCTTTATCTCTCGTGAAGAGAGAGAGGCCACTATTGAAGAGCATCAGCGCTCTATGAGACGCGAAGACAATGATAGGGCGTTCCCTGACTTCTTCCGCTACGGTATTCAATACCTTCCAAGAGCAGGAGAAACCAACTACTCTCGTACCATCGTCATCAGCCCTCTTCCACAATCCATGCGTCTTCTTGATCTACTGAACCGGGTCCGTGGTGGGCCAATTGTCAGCTCGATGTTGTTTTCAGGCCGTGCAATGAATAATCTAGGCGGAAATACGGCCGTGATTCAATTTCTCAATGAGAGTTCGGCAAATGACTATCAATCATACGCAGAGACACATCCCAACATTTTCAGCGACAAAGAAGTCAAAGTCAAGTTCATCGAGACACCAACATACCACCAGTACTCTACAATCCGCCTCATGCGTGATCGAGGATCAACTCGTCTCGTGGTTGTTGACAATCCTCCTCGCGGACTCCAGCTGGAGAGCCTACGTCGGGATATCACTGCTGGGAACCCTTGGCGTGCGGCGGCTTTGCTAGATCTCTGGGTTGATGGTGAGCCTGATTCCTTTGGCGGACAGAGATTGGTGCTAGAATTTAGCAGCGTCAACGCTGCTAAGTTCGCGTTCGCAATACTCAGTCATTGGGAGAGGTATCGTTTGCTGAAGGTGGGCTTTGCGCTTGATCCATGTGCTGGCCCAGTTGAGGAGTTAGAGTTACCTCTTCTAGAACGTCAGCACTATCTTCCCAGCATTAGTGACTTTGGTGACGATAGAGATTTGGCGCAGGAAATGAATATACAGCAACAGGTTCTTAACCTGCAGCGCAAGCGGTTGGCGGTATGGAGTAATAACAAAGTTGAGAACAATGAGCGAAAGCGTTTAGCAGCTTTGAACAATATTAAGGTGGAGATTCCATCATTTAGCGGTGAAGGAATCACTTCAGGCACTAATTGGGCGGATGAAGTGAATGGCGAGTTTGATGACGCCAATACCTTTCCCTCTAGGCATTCTGATGATGAGGTCGTGGAGAAGGAAGGAGAGGTTGACGACACCACGCCTTCCTTATGCAAAGCCATGGCTACTAGGGTAATCAAAGAGGAGATTGCTAGTATATTTGTTGTGGAGGAATCGGAAGATAATATGGGAAGAAGTAAGTATTTTGTCTTCTCTACGGTACAGGGGGTTGATTGAAGAGTTCCGTGAAATGTATCAAATTGTTGTGAGCACGCTAACCAAGTTCAATCAGAATTACAAAAGCGTAGACCCACATATGCGCACACAGGATCCAAGTATGCTACAATTCTTCCCGCATTCTCGGATAGTGTCACAACTTCCGCCGGCAAGGAACGGACTTTTGGTGGAACTTCCGTGGAGGCAAGTATCTCGCCGTTGCACCGGATTCCCTCTTACTCCCTTCTCTCAGCTTCCAGATATTGCAATGGTGCTAATGAATCACATCATTAGACTATCCCAATGTCAACTCTCAATCTCGGGACTCCTGTTGAAGTACTAATCTCAGCCACTCCATCTATCATCAAGGAGCCTGCTCTTGTCCCACAAGGAATTGAACCTATTGCTAGCCTAGAGGGCGTTGTCGCTTCTTACTCTTCTGTAACTTCGTCTCGTGAATCTAAGGCTACTCTATTAGAAGAGAAGCATAATGTCTCGAATATTGAAGGAAATGGTGATGCGCGAGTTAGGGAAGCTGGTACGCCAAATAATGCCATTGTGGACTCGGCTGAGAGTACGCCTTGTCCCGATAGCTCTCCAATCTTGGCTGCAGAGAATATTAGGGATTTGGATGGTGTAGAAGTCAAGCACGGAGTTGCAGTAAGTTTTCTTTTCCCCTCCTCAACATCTAGTGCGCTTGGATACAACTTGATCTACCACCATCGCCCTTGGGAGTAAATATCTAAACTTATGTGTTACCATAGCCAGGAATCTCTTCAATCACGACCCCTCGCTCATTCATCCTCGGCACCTCCCATCTCGGTAACCCATTTGCCTCTCCGGCCACCGCCATCAAATCCAATAGGGCTAGCAAGCACACCAACACGAACCCTGATGAAATCGATCTCGAAATATCATCTAGAGGCGATGGCTCTGCTTCAGATTCCGAGTCTGAGGTGCATGAGAATATGGATGAATACTCGTTATCCGCGCCACCATACCTCAAGAACACTACATCCATTCAACATAGACGCGATCACGAGCAGCTGGAACAAAATAGCCCTGCTCGTGGGAAAGGCAAAGGCCTGAAACATTGCCGTCGGGCGCTCACATCTGAGGGTCCATAATCGCTCCTTCACAATCAATTTTCTTTTCAATTTCATCTTTTTTCTGTTATTGTTCATCATGGAGAAGGGCTGCGGGTCGAGGCGTTGAGTATTTAGATGCATGGGGTCCAACGAAGCAATATTTTTACACAAAGAGTAGCAGTTTGAAGGGAGTCAACGCATCTGGAAGGCGTTCACACGGAATATGAAACTGCATGGATGGATATTTGACAGGTTTACATCGGCGCTTTTTTCTTCTTTTTTTTATTAAATATCTTCTTTATGATCACCATTGTCGTAGCTTACCAAACAATTCAACTCTTTTATTTCCAACACATCGGTATGCAACTGGAACTTCATGAGCATTTCAATATGGGAATTTTGTAGCCAAGTATAAGGTCAGGAAACGGCGGGTATGTTGTGCCGAGCCGCGCATCATCCGACATTCAGCTAAGATCCATTATATTGGTGCGTCTTCCAAATAACCAAATCACGAGAATCAAGGTCCCAAGATAAGGGCACCCGTCTCTTTTGCACTTGAGGTTCAGGAGATCTGGTCTTCAGGGTCCTATGTAGCTGCCGCCGCCCGGCCTCAGGTTACGTTTATAACCGCTCTATTTCAGCACGGTATACATCCATCCTTGTCTTGCGTTGATATAAACAACATGCTCTAATTTTGCTGACTTGTTTTACATAGCGGTGTGAGACGTTCCTGCATGCCTGTTTATCAATCCTGGAAACGCATGATACCTCGGAGACACCTACCAACATTTCTGGTTTCGCCCGTCCTCAATCAGCTCGATATATGATGATCTCGTGCCATGCTCGTTGGTGAGTAGGGAGGAGCGTCCAGGGGGTTGAGGAGCGATGGCTGTTTAGTGCAGGGGAAGATATTTGTTTCTTAGGTCTTGAGGAATGTGCATCGGCTCATGGAACTTTTTGGGTTGTATATTCATGCAATATTGGGGGCCGAAAAAAGATCCTCAGTCTCTTGTATGAGAAGCTGACGGACAAGTCAAAAGTGCTGCTGAGAGAGAGGTCATTGATGTGAAGCATGATGAAACTGGAGGGAGCGCAATTTGTGACAAAGGAATTTTTTACGAAGGTGGGTGGATTTCTTATTGCATGAGGAAACGGAGTTCTTCTCAATCTATATGGCTGTTTATGAACAGCGACTCATATTTTGAATAGATTATGTCTTTTTCGGAGCAGATGATACTAGAACCAAAGATCGGAGGGGGAGTGTGTCACCTTGTAAAAAATCAGGCCATGAAAAAGATCTGGGGAAGGATATGAATAACATATCACTTTCAAACTGATTGGAAACTTAGCTAAAAAAATATATATAGGCATGCGGCCCGAATTTAAGCGCGTATATGGCATTTCCTCGCACGATACTGATCAGTCATCGTTCTCCTCTCCTATTTCTGGCCGTCTTTCTCTCAATCTACATCAAAATTACGACTCTCGCCGTGCGAATCTAGGACCCAAGAACTGATCTGTCATAACTAAGGGCAATATGGTATTACAGGCACCGCCTCAGCACTTCCTCATATCACTAGACTATTTCTCGAGCTTTCCCATAGCATTCTAGAAACTTTCTCTCACAGTCCGGGAATTTCGACCTCACCCAGGAGATTCCAGAGGCAGGAGGCCCGATTGTGAGATACGAACGCATCTACACCCTTGGTGTCAGTCTATCTTGGCTGAATCTGAATTTCCATGACCTGAAGCGGAAAGGTACGATCATAGCAAGCTGGACGGGTATTCTAATAGTCTCCAGGCTTGCAGCAGTGGTTTATGGATGGCGCTGGGTGGTGGCTATGAGACAAGGCGCTTGCGCAGAGGCATGCGAGGATGGAGTTTATAGCGGGAATTCATAACCCATCTCGAAGGCGGAAGGGGGAGGAATACGCACGAACCTTTCATCGAATGCTCGTGCTAGTTACCACACCTTATCCCTTTAACCGCCAATGTCGTTCAACCCCTGTAGGTTAGTCATTACATATGGCCAATTAAACGGCTTGGATTTATCTGAAAACTTCAATTTCAACCCTTATGAACCGATTATGGAGCTAGATCCTTATAAATACTGCATAAAACAGTCAATAGTATTGCAAAAGAAGACTTGACATACTTTACAACCTTATCGGGTACGCTGGATAGCATTGTGCACGTGACTAAATTGCATGGGTTGAACGACATTGGCGGTGAAGGGGATACCGCCAATTCATCAATCAAAGTTCCACCTCTAGGTCTTCTCATATTATTCGCCCTGCGAATGTCTCAACCTCCGCCCACAAAAATAATATAAGTACAATGCTGACAGCCACCCAAATCCTTTTCCATTAACCAATCAAACTACTTGATTTGTCACACCGAAATTTAGATGCACGTCTGTAACGTGGTCGACGTGTCAGATGCATTACATGGACAATTGAAATGCGCGGCTCCACCGGTTTGAGTTAGTTTCTGAAGCGACCTAACCAATCAAACGCTTTGATTCTGGGGTTCCAGTTGTTTTCGTCGCGCGTCTGCAAATGGTTCATTGTTCTGAAATGTTTCAAACATTCATATGTACTCCACCATGGCAAAGTTTGCCCCTGCCAAGGCTCGCTTAAACCAGCTACCATTCTGCTGTGATGCGATTACCCATAAACTTTTTTGTAGACAAGGAGGTGCAGATTGTTATGTATTTCATAAGTGAAATCTTGTGAGGCAGGCTATATCCTTCGCAACTCTCTGATCCAATATCTCTTCTACCAATCCTCAATGCTATCAGACCTCTCTCTTCCGGAGGATTTGCTCCGCCGTTTGTGGTACCAAGCTTCCACGAGTCAGCTTCATGCCTTCCCTGGATGATCAGTGGTCAATGCTTAACTCATTTTAGGCGCTTCTCCTCAGCCAAGCGTCTCGCCAGCTTTCCATACCAGCGCCTTCGCACGTCGCAATAATATGTCAGTCCACGATGCAGCCTCGCCTCCACAGCCTCCGTAGCGCTCCACAGCCCGTCTTCTCATCTCACTTTACGCGGAACGTGTTTGCCCATCAGTGTCTCGCACCGGAAGGGGGTGAATTCATGAAAGGACTATGCTTGGATCCATGGAGTTTGCATATCATCTTCATGACCAGTTCCCCTTTTGCACTAACTAGGCGCTTTCTGAAGATTTGCATACCACGCCTGTACCAAGGAGGCGAGCCGGTTCACTGGAGAATCGTTATTTCAATGTCTCAGCCTTTTTGATACGCTTCTTGTTGTCCTTGCTAACGGTGACGCACTCGTCACCCATTTCAGAACTAAGGATCTCGAAGCTGAAGGCATCAGTACTGCTTCTCCAGGCCGCCATTGTGCTTCCTCTTACATCCTAGATTGATAGTGATCCCGGAGAGTTTTATTGTGGCATTCGCAGATTTGGATACTTCTGTGCTGGGGAGAGACTCTTTGTATGGGAATGGCAAATATGTTGTTCTTGCTTATTGCGATTCTGTAATATACACATGTTTTGGCAGACTTATCTTGAAGCATCGGCACTGTTGTTTGATTCCTTTCCTTTTTTCATTGGCCTTGTGTCATAAATTCTGATTATGTGAATGTTTGAGCTTGTGTATCCATCTATGCCTCGGCTATGTTACCTGAAATGAAGTGGAAAACTGACATACATCCAGAACAAACACTTGGCTTTCAGGCGAAAGTGTTAAATTACATTACAGGCTCAGCCAGATGCTATAGGACAGTGGATCATTAGCTCATTCGAGAAGACCGACCCAGGAGAGAATCCTAGCTATTGAGTGAGGGAAATGGATGAAGTAACACATTTATAAATAAATGAAAAGAACATCAAGGATTCTTGAATTCTTATTTGTAGTGCTCTAATCATTTATTTATATTTCGTGACAAGCTCTAAGAGCGCAGCGTCGACCTCGGTCGGGCTGGTCGCACTAAGGTAATGTGAGCCTCCTTCCACAACATTGTACTTGGTCTCCACGGAAGAAGTGAACAACTTAATTTGCTCAGGTGGGATTTGCGTTCCATAGACAGTATCATCCGTTCCCTATTTCGGCGTCAGAGTTCTACTGCGGGAGATAATGTGATATAACACTCTAACTTACCTGCAACCAGTAAACCGGCGCTTTGATACTTCCTAGCCTAAGCAAGAGACCATCCCTTGTGATGAGATTCAAGACTGCCATCCTGGCCTTCTTTCTCCCTTCATCACCTTTATAAACTTGTTTTAATATACCAGTCCAGAACTCGACGGTCTCGGGCTTCACGGAAGTACCGAATCCAAGACCACCAACCATGCCGCACCAGGTGTTATCTATGACGAAGTCGGGAGTTTCGGTAGGGCTTGTCCATTTATCTATGAACGGGGTGAGGATTGGAGCAGGATCCCAGCAGCCTTTGGTGCGTGAATCAGACGACTCATAGTCCATCGAGGTGCCGAGAAGTAACAGTCCCTGGATCTAGAGGATCTGTCAGCATGATAGATGCATCAAATCTCACGTACGCAGAGCCAAGGTTATGTGCACACAGCTTTCCGCATACCCTTTCTGGTGCCAAGATTGCCATACGGGTGACCATCCAACCACCTTGACTAGTTCCCAAAACGAAAGCCTTCTTGATTTTGAGAGCATCCAAGACCTGTATAGCCATAATGGCCGAGTCCCAGTAGGTGAAGTTTTCCACGGGGGAGCTGGTTGAACCATGGCCGAGAGGTTCAATAGCCAGCAAATTCATAGCATCGGTAAGTTTGGCATTGTCGAATTGAGCCTTGTAAAGTGCTACGGTCATGCACATAGAATTGATCAACACACATGTTGGCTTGGAGGAATCGTACTTATCTCCTGAAAGCGCATATCCAGCCTTGGTGACGCCCAAATGAGGCACTTCAATTGTCTTGCTTGATGCCATTGATTTCTCCTTTTTTCCCTTTTTTTTTTTTTTTTTTTTTTTTTTTGGCTTTCTCTTAGGAAAAAGGGTTTAGTTGCTTGAGTAGTGAATTCGATAGAAGAAGTATTGAGTGAGATCAGCATGGCGAAAGCACGCTAGTGACCAAAAACAAAACCTCGGAATTGTGGGACCCTATATCAGAATTACTGTACAACATACAGTATTAAACACTACTGTAGCCCTCTGCCCCGCTGGAGACACAGAGCAACGGCCCGAACGGGCCTAGCCGAAGACTGACCCCAGGAAGACCTGTTTGGCCAGTCGGTATTTACCTAGTCTTCGCGGAAGTGGCGCCTATTATGGCACAACGAAAACAGCCTAGTGGAATTCTGTCACCGCCGATCCCATGGGTCCGGTTGAAAATTGGGTTCTTGGCAGTAGAAATGATATTCAACTTGCAAGTAGATTCAGAATTGCCAACCAACAGCAGCAACGTATCCAGTTTAGTGGAACAACTCGATAGGGGTGCCACATGTAATGATGCGACATCTCGGGATTCACTTCGGCACTTAGCGTGTGAAGTGGAGCGAGCAAGCAAGTGGTAATAATACAGGTATGGTAACGGAAGTATCTCAAAAACGCATCATGTAAGAAACAACCAAGTTCCTAAGTTTGGCCGGATTAGTATTCATGCAGGCGGTCACTCTCTTGCATAGCCCCTGGCTTGCGTATATCTAAACACCAGATTGTATCTACCGATAAAGGGTGAAAAGATATTCAGGAACGATGTGCCGTTCAATGACCGCATGGAAACAAGATGGCATGGCCACAATCGCCATCTTTTGCACATCACCACGCAATGCTGTATAGGATAGCAGGGAGTCCTTCTTTCCAGAGGAACCATAACCCAGCTATAGGGGTATAGTATGACATCAAGTATGCTGAAAACTCTCGTCTTGGGATTCTTTGATTAATCTGAATGGCTGAGAATGGCTATCAAGCTACTGAGGGCCGCGGCGCGGCTCGAGACTTTGATGTCCGTTGATTCCGCGTTGGGCATTGCCGATCTGAAGTGGACTAGTCCATTGACAGGATGGGTCTGTTTGACAGTTGAGTGTAGCTCCACCATTAGAGGCTGGGGTGTCCTAGGTAAGGAAAACCTCACGTCGCCTAAAGTAGAGGCTTATATCGTTACCGCTGTAGTCTGTGAGAGCAGCATATTAGGTGTTTAGCCTCTTCTTTTCAGTCATCATATCCCCTTCTTGTCTTGTTGCTAGCGAACTTACGCAACAAAATGGAATCATCAGGGAATCTTCAGCCATGGTCAATTGCAACCGTAACTTCAGTAACAGCACTTGCGTTGGTGGTTGTCTGCCTTCGTCTCCTCTCACGATATGAAAGAAGGCAGACCCTATGGTGGGATGATTATATGATCTGTTGGTCTATGGTAGGCACCAATTTTGATATCAATAAAGTCTCTGCTGACGAGTTGCTGTCCCAAGGGATGGATGTTCATTACCTATGGATTCATCATTGCAATGGTGCATAACGGCATGGGACTCCACGCAGCCGATGTTCCAATGGTAGACATCGTGATGGTGGCAAAGTTGCTCGTGGTGGCTGAGATACTTTATGTATTCAACTTGGTCTGGACCAAACTGAGCCTCTTGATGATGTAGTAAGTATCCCGATCCTTTGGTGCTAGAAAAAAGGATGTGTCCGGATTTTTAGCATCATTCGCGTGCTGCAATGGCTATTCTGTCTTCGTATGGCCCCCTTAAGCAAGCGTGTTAACTTGATGTGTAGCTACCGCATTTTCAGATTCCCTTACTTCAAGAAATGGGCTTATGCTATCGGCGCCTTCATCATCGCTTGGGTTATATGTATAACATTCCTCTTCATTTTCATATGCGTGCCAGTTCAAAAGCTTTGGTATCCACAGCTGCCTGGCCGCTGTATAAACCAAGTCGGGACATGGATTGCCAACGCAGCTTCAACAATCATAACAGATATCCTTATACTGCTGCTTCCTATTCCACAGATATGGAAGTTAAAATTACGCAAGCCAGAGAAAGTTGCACTTACCGTTACGTTTGCACTAGGAGCATTGTATGTTCTTTCCCTCAACCAAGATCGGACTATAGAAATGACTAACATTTCATAGTGTCATCTTCGCCTCCGCTTATCGCTTCTCTGTTTTATTTTCTTACAGTAATGCGGATCCAACTTATACATTAGCGCCTACAGTGGGCTGGACTGCAATTGAAATGGCTGCTGGAATCATATCCGCATGTCTTCCCACTCTTAGACCTGCCTTTGAGTTCATGGTGCGCAAGCTTGGAATTAAGCCCCTGGTTGGTCTATTTCGGAGTGCAGGTGAATCAAGGCTTGGTTTGTCCAGACCCGGCCTCTCAGAAGAGGGCAAAAAGCCAACACCTGTAGATGGCGTCAAAGGCTCGATATCCCAAGGTCAAAAGGGCAGCCAGGGCGGCTTCTATCGACTTTCTGACGAGACAAAATCCCACGAGTCAGACGGCGCTTTGGATTCGAGATTAAGGCCTGAGCATGGCTATGGATACACTGTTAAAAGCGAGCCTGGATGTAAAGAACCTGACATTTTGGAGGGCGATAATATTCCATTGAAGGGAATCAGAGTCCAAACAGAATTCTCACAACATAGGGCTTGATTAGAAAGGGATGGCTTGGCCAAAAATACAGGTAGAGATAATTCCACACATGAAATGCAGAATGACGAAAGAATTCTTGAGAATTATCAGCTCATCCAGAACCCTCGACATGTCAAAAATAACCACCACACGGCGCCAAGATAGAAAAAACGTGTGAGGAATGCTTTTGCGCACATGTATGCTAAGAATGTAATTAGTATGCGTTCCTGTTGAGGTTAAGAACAGGGGTTTTGTGAAATTCGGATAGACAACAAATGGCATCTCTTCGTTCTTCTACATATGAATTTATGTTTTGTAACCGTGGAATTGAGAATTGGCAGGTGGTACTACAAGCTCCTGGAGAGCGTGTGAAACTAAGACAAAAATATGTGCAAGAAACGTGGGCAAGCCTCTGGCTGGCCAGCCGGTGCGAAGAATGTGTGCAAAGCGCCACTCTAGATCAGAACATGCAATTCCCCTGATCGGGCACACCATACCACGACATAGCCACGTTCAAAGTTCTATTACATCGAGTAGAGTCTCGTTATAAAGTTCTAGGCTTCTCTTCTCAATTCTGAGAATAAGAAATGTCAGTTGCCTCTCAATTTGGCCGACCTCAAAAGCCTAAAGATGTTCTTCCGGTGCACACAATTCCTCGTGCTAATCATTTTGGCAGGAAGCGCCTTCTGCAAAGCAAAGAACGGCGACTACAAGGTGATCATTGGAGGGACGACATACGACCCAACTAATGGCGAAAGTCTCAAAGGCAAGAACCTGCCAGCAACAGGTCTCATATCCGTGATAGGCATCCATACGACATGGACAATTGATACTGCAACTCTGGGAGTATACAACTATAGCTTGACTGGATTTCCTGATGCCAACAGTGAGAGCCTCATGCTTATCGAGTAACCACCTAACACATATGTAGGGCTAGTCACTGCGCCAACGGTCCTGTTCACATCCAAAGTCGCTACGCTGTCCGGTGCTCAGTTGGCTTGGAAAAAGATAGACCATTTTGAGGTCAAAGATTCCGACTTCAAAATTGTCTTCGAAACATCCGGTGGGAAACTTAAGATTCAATCCAAGGATGGGCCAAAAGGTGGAATATTTCAGATGGAGGCCGAGTTCTTAAACCCAGTAGAGTTTACAAACTTGCTCGGTCCCTCACTCTTCTACTTCGTAAATGAGTTTACCGGCAACATAAATTTTGGGGCTGGGATCGTAAGATGCAGTACCTCATATTTTACTATTAAGGGAAGACACTAAGATGTTACCAGGATGCAGTCACAAAATCTCAAGACCCTGTGAATTACCACAACATGCTTCTTGGAAAAGATAGCCCACAAGTTGCCACAAAGGTGTACCAGGATGGAAAAATGTCGAAGTGGAGCGTTGCCTCCGGTGGTCGACTAGGATGCGTTATAGGAGAAGATGCTACGGAGCTCGGTGCCGTCGCGAGTAATTGCACAAGCAAGTGCCAATTTCAAAATCGAATTCGTGGATCTGTTCCACCATCGCCGTAAGTATGGTTGGCAGTGTATTCCTCTATGACAGTTCTCCTTCCACAGAGCAATATCCCACCTGGATCGGACCTTGAACCAAGCTTACCTGAGAGATCGATAGTGATCCTGTGAGCCTAACTCCTCTTCGATCTGAACTTCGAAGATCGACTGCCTTTGCACATAGATGTCAAGCCAAATCACTCAGCCAAAAGGCATGTCGCATAGAAGATAAAATCGAGGACGATAAGACTACGAAGACGCCGTCGAAGGAGAAATCGAAGGAGTAACGTTAATAAGCTTCGGCAGATCATGATAAGCGAATAATGTTGTGACAGTTTCAATCAGAACTATTCCTTCTTTTGTTAATAAGCCTGGGGACAAAGTCGAAGTTTTGGTATGGTGGAGATGAGTTGCAATTCCTTTCCTGTCCCACGATTGTGGAATACAAATGCTTGGCATTTCTACGATTGCAACTTGTGCAGGCTTGAGATAATCGCCATGGAGGTCTCTTCTGGTTCCTCTCGATTTCGTTGTAGTAGCAGTCAGTTCTGTATTATTATTTTTTACTGATCCGATAGCTCTTATTTTAAGCTACAAGAATGTGAGTGTGCTTCGGGGAAAATGTAATTTCTTATGGAACAACTGGCTAGCATTATATGTGCCTCTGACGTATTGATATATCATAAATGGTATAATTAAAAGAGTCACCCCATGATTGGGCATTATAGGTATCAGGCGAGAGCTCAGAAATCTTGCAAATTTAAGATCTGTATGACCATATGATTGAGAATATCAATTATCAATATGATATTTAAGAACCTGAAGCTAGTACCTTCAGGGGATGTGTCACAGCTTTCTGTGATACCCTTGATAATGGTTTCGGAGCATTCTTTTCGATGAATTCGATATCTCCCGCTACGCCGGCTCACCTCAATAGCCCCTCTCCAGAACTTAACTTCTTCAAGTCCAGTGGGCCGTTATACTAGTGAAACTTATTTTCTTGTCTCGGCAATCTAATGAAGGTCATACCATTCAGAAGTTTTGAAAAATTTCGAGGTGTTGCACCTATAATGCCTTCTATATATTCAGCAATTGTGTCTATTCTCACAAGAACAAACCCTTTGACGTAGTACATTGTATGTACAATGCAATCCGAAATATCTGGTATGTAAATATGAAGGTGGTGATCCGAGAAAGAATAGAGTAAGAGCTACGGAAGATATCCCAAAACACTATTAAATCCAAACAAATATCTGGATATTCTATTTTAAACAATTGGACTTTTGCTTTGTTCAAACTATTCAACAGACTGTGCAATGGTCTAAAGCTGACTCCAGCAATTCTCTCATTTCAAAAGTTCAATTAGAAAAGATTCCCGTGGGGTAGAGCGTACCTAACGTTGAATCGAAGAAAACTGGGGAGCGAAGTTGGCTCCATCCATCGTGACAGCCGACGATGCCCCTAAAAGACCGGCAATGCTTTAATGCTGTAATAGGGCTAGCATGACATGCTTGTAGAAATACTTCAACGTCTATGATATTGATAAAGTTATCTCCGCCAGATGAGAGGCGGTACAGACTCTTGATTGTGGTGATTCGAAGACCCGTAGGAAGAGAAAATAATCAGATTTTGAGCTGCAACACTATGGAAAAGTTTGGAAACAGAGCCAGCTCGAATGTTTGTGCTGTTCAGAAGCCTTGCGTCTGGAAAGCTATTGAAATATCGAGGACAGGTTACATAAGGGTCTATGAGGTTAGTGCTGCCCAATTTGGGAAGTTTGTGTGAATAAATTAAATGGTGCCTGAAAGTTCTATATAAGGATAAAGGTAAATGTGAATTTTTTAGGAAATTCACAGAAATGAACTTGAATAAACGATTTTCTTTACCTGATACATTCGACCGTACACAACCTGAACTTGGTCTTTACTTTATTAAAATTGAAGATAACGAAGATGAGCTTTAAACCAAAGGCAACTGCGAGAAATACGGCTTTATCAACGTCCCACCAATGCCCTACATCAGCAAGGACCAAAGGAACAGAAGAAGATTGGGTATTTCTTGACAGTGCTGAAGTTGACACGGAATGGGATATGCTGTCCGAGCTCCAAGGCTGGAGAAAGTGGACTCCGGAGGCAAAGGATAAAAAGAGAGAGGAGCAAATGAAGGCCTTCGTCGAAAAGGTTGTGAAAGGGGAAAGAAGGATGATGCCAAGGAGCGTTAAGAGAGAAAGTTGACATTAGGAATGACGAAGGCGGTAAATGGGAGAGAGACGAGGATGGGTAAAGTAGGAGATGTAAAACTGTGTCCTATAGTAATATGCAAGGAGAAGCTGACGCTGATAGGCAAGAAACTTTCACCAAAAACCAACATAAGCATGAGAGCTTCTTTCAACCTCCAAGCACGGGAAGATGCAGACATCCAAGATGGAGGGATGTACATCAGTGGATTCATAATGCCAAACAGCCAATAGTTACTCACTTCGCGAAATGATATAGACAGTAATATTACACTTTTGAATGTGTTTCTCTGTTTGTTATTCATACGCATAGTAACGATTTCATTACATCAACAATCTCCAAGCACCAAGAATCAAAGCAGCAGTACCTATTCAAAGATTAGAAAGCATCAAAGATATATTAATCCAAGACCCTTACCAGTGCAAACACCCATGAGCCACTGTAGTGTTTGAAATTTCACGGCTTCTAATTTCTCTCTTAGACCAGCAACCTCCTGTTCAATTTTGGTTTCTGTCTCCTTGATTTTCAGCTCTTGGACATTGGCCTCCTCTCTTATTCTGCCTTTCTCTAAGTTTAAATCTAGCCTCACAGAGGCTTGCGTCCTACCAACTTCATCCCTTAATTTGCTATTGAGCTTGGCTAGATCGTTGGTAAGGCGTTCGTGTGCAGCGCGTGTAGCGGAAGACTCAGTAGAATCAGCAGAAAGTAGCTCGGACCTTAACTTCGCAAAGTCTACTTTCTGGGTATATGTTGCTTTAGCTTGATCCTCGCGAAGAACCATTGTCCGTGTTAGGTTTTGAATACTGCTAAAGGTTAACCGAGTATTAAGCAACAAGAAATAGTGTCAAACCTTTCTTCAATGACATCGCTCAAGACTCTCATCATAGCCACTGCTTGTGCCTCTGTAAATCCTTCTTCCTGTAGTCTTTGAACGAATTTGAGCGTATCGAAATGATGGTCCCTTGCCTGCCGAGCTGTCATACGGAATGCTCGTCGATGTGCAGGGTTACGCAGAATACTGAGTTTTGGTCGAATAGGGACAATTTGCCTTGATCGCGCGAAGGATCTATTAGATGAGTTATCGGGAGAAATAGGCCATGGAGAAGTTGTATAGCTCGGGAGAGCTGTGCTCATCACTCTAATATCAGGTCGTTTGGCTGGTACATTCCGGAAACCCTGCCAGCTCAATCTAGGAAGCAAGAATCGTGGAAGCATCTGCGTAGAGTTCAACCCTGCATGCGCCATTGTGCATGTAGTACTCAAAGTAGTTCTTTAATGAAATGAAAGATACTAAAAGTCGAAATAGTGAGAGATCAAGAATGTTGATGTCGGATATTTGTCGGGCCGAAGCGGGAAGTGAATGATGGGCAGGCGGCTCAAATAGTCGCTTGTGGGTGAGTCAAAGAGGCAACCCACCAACCTCAAGTCACTTTGATAGCAAGCCCTCTAAATCTAAGAATTTTCCCTGCCTCGCTCCATATCGGCATCAAGTGCGTGGAGAATCACATCAAAGTCTACTGGAGTCGTTCATCAAGAAAATCACAGACAAACAGAAATCTAGAATTGCAAGAATCTCAGTCCCACCAAGCGAATCACCAAAAAATATTACCCCGCCAGCGGCAACGCTCCTACCGACCACAGTACAACGTGACAACCAACCAGCATGGCGGCGAACGGCGATAAATACGGAAATGATCTAGGCTCAGAGTCAGAGTCCGACAGAGAGTCTGGTGATGAGGGGCAATTTGAGGAGAACGATAACGTTGGAGAAGTTGAGAAGCCCACAAAGTCAGCACTGAAGAAATCCACACACAAGGAGCCAGCACCAGCTGTAATTCGACCTACGTTACCACCGCAGACAGAACCCAAAGACTTGGACGTCAAGACTCTAAATCCTCTCACCCCTGAAATCATTGCTCGTCAGGCAACTATTAACATTGGCACAATTGGACATGTCGCGCACGGAAAATCAACTGTGGTGAAGGCGATATCAGGTGTGCAGACTGTTCGGTTTAAAAACGAGTTGGAGCGTAATATTACCATCAAGCTTGGTTATGCCAATGCAAAGATCTACAAGTGTGACAACAAGGAGTGTCCAAGACCAGGATGCTTTAGGAGTTACAAGAGCGAGAAAGAGGTTGATCCGCCATGCGAACGAGAGGGCTGCAGTGGTACATATCGATTGTTAAGACATGTTTCGTGAGTTCTGTTGAATTTCTTTTGAGTGGGCAAACACTAATATAATTAAAGGTTTGTTGACTGCCCTGGACACGACATTCTTATGAGTACTATGTTATCAGGTGCAGCAGTCATGGATGCAGCTCTGCTTCTTATCGCAGGAAACGAATCTTGTCCACAGCCTCAAACATCCGAACATCTTGCAGCCATTGAAATCATGAAGCTTGATAAGATTATCATTTTACAAAACAAGGTGGATCTGATGAGAGAAGATGGAGCAAACCAACACTATCAATCCATTCTAAAGTTCATTCGTGGAACTGTCGCTGGAGGATCGCCCATTATTCCAATTTCTGCCCAGCTCAAATTCAATATCGATGCTATCAATGAAGCAATAGTATCTACCATCCCTGTACCTCCTCGAGACTTCTCCATGGACCCACAAATGATTGTTATTCGATCATTTGATGTGAACAAACCTGGCGCAGAGATTGAAGACTTGAAGGGTGGTGTAGCTGGTGGATCGATCTTGCACGGTGTTATCAAGCTTGGTGATGAGATTGAGATCCGACCTGGGATTGTTACTCGTGATGAAAGGGGAGCTATCAAGTGCACGCCTATCTTCAGCAGAATTGTCACCCTAAACTCAGAGAACAATGAGCTCAAATATGCAGTGCCAGGTGGGCTGATTGGCGTTGGGACCAGAATCGATCCCACGCTTTGTCGTGCCGATCGTTTGGTAGGATTCGTTCTTGGTCTTAAAGGCAGACTACCAGAGATTTATATCGAGATCGAAGTCAACTATTATCTGTTGAGAAGACTTCTAGGTGTCAAGACTGCCGACGGAAAGCAGGCCAAGGTTGCTAAGCTCACGAAAAACGAAGTTTTGATGGTCAACATCGGATCTACTGCTACAGGTGCGAAAGTTGTCGCCGTCAAGGCTGATGCTGCCAAATTGGTGTTGACGAGTCCCGCGTGTACCAATATCCACGAAAAGATTGCGCTTAGTCGTCGTATTGAGAAGCATTGGCGGTCAGTATTACATTTTATATCTAAAGAACCTATGTTAACATGCTGGCAGACTTATTGGTTGGGCTACTATTGCGGCTGGTGTCACTCTTGAACCAAGCACATCTTAGAAGACCAAGCTACGACTTGAGACCTGTATCTAGGCGCCTATGTTTTCACGACTCGTACTAACGAATGCATACTCGGAGAGTGGATAGATTGGGGGAAAAGTTAGCACTTGATAGTGAAAGAGTATTATAGCATTTAGTCAGTGTGGTCTTTAATTTTCATGTGATAATTGTTTGCGGATGTGTGTTGTAACATTAAACCACCAAGTATTCTCAAGTGAGAGAGACCAAATTTTTTTCTTCATAGCGCAACAGAAGCTGTGGCCCATTTGGCGGGACTTCTATCACTCTGTTTGTCTTCTCATCATGTAGCTTCCTCGCATCCATCGAGGCTGGTTACGAGGCGCGATATTATTATTTGCTGCAACTTCCGTCATGCTGCTGATAAGCTGACTACGCATGTATTCGCATAAGGTCCGGTACCGAATACAACTTCGTCTATTGCCTTCTGTATAATAATCCAAGTGCTATGGCTCAAATATCTGTCCATAACGACTCTAAGCTACCCGTCAAGGCTTCTACCTTCAAAGGACTCTCATCCAAGGTTATCAAAGAGCCATGAGACTGCACGAAAGACCTTGGTCTAATCCGTAATGGGCGACACCGAAAAGAAAACAAATCTAAAACGAATGAAGATTTGTGCAAGTAGTAGCAATAAACGTCCTTAAAGCTACTTAAAAGTGCCTAGACATTGAAGTATCTAAGTCATGCCTATCATACCTTTTCAGCGCCACTCACAAACAAGGACAGATTCAGCCTTCAATATCCCGAAAATGCACCATCTTCCTACAACATAATCCTTTATAATGGGAAGAAATAAGTCACAATAAGCTTTTGACGCTTGTAGTGAATGGATCAGATAAACTAACACTTGACGAGCAACTAGCAATTTACTCTTACGCACAAGAAATTGAAGCATCCGCATCTCATCCAATCCATAATATCGAAGCTTTTTGGCTCGAACCTTCGTCCTATGATATCATACCTCGTGTATTCCCATGCGCCTCACTCCCGAGTATTTGGACCAGAAATGCTGTGTGGATACCACGTGATCATTGTCGATCTTCCAATCTGGATTTATTTTTGACGACGCACGACCACGACGGGCCCGATTATAACAATTCGGTTGGCTTCCAGCGATTTAGGGCTTCCTGTGGGATGAGTCAGGAACCGTATCTTCTAATTTTGCTACTAGGATTGACTTAGGATCGTGAGGATGATTCTGAAGGAACATCTAAGCTCGCTTAATCACAATATACAAATACAGCCACTGCCCTCGCCGTCACCAAATCATCGACAACAAATGTTCAATCACCGGTGACAATGACCGTGAGGGGAAGCCAGCCAAACTACTATCTTGTGCCTGTACAACAGCAAACCGACGTTGAGCGCCGGCGGAAACAGATCAGGCACCGCCTCGAGCGGCTCGAGAATGGTCGCCAGTATCTGAAAGCGGACCAGAAATGGCCGAGCGAGAAATCCATGAACCTGCATGCGTATCATGAGCTCAGGAAGCTGGAAGTACCGCAGATTGTGGTACAGCCGCCGAGCCCAAGACAAAGGCACGACTTGTACTATTCGCAGTCGGCGATCGAGCCGAGTCGACCTTCGGCCAGGATGCTGAAGCGGCTGTTGACACCATCAACGGCGCCACGAGCGAAGTTTCCGTTCCCGGTATCGACCAGGAACTCTCCGGTGAGAGAGAAGAGCTTCATAGAGAACTCGTTTATATATTTCCAGTTCCTGCCTACGGAAATAAGGCTCGAGATATGGGAGCTCGAGCTCCGACGGCCGAAGCTCATTGAAGCGCAATTCTCGTCGCAGTTCTATTCTCCTACTTTCGTTGGACCGTGTACAAGAGGCACGCCTTTGCTCTACGTGAATAGGGAGGCGCGAGATGCTGCTCTTTGTCTTGATTATCAGTTTCTGGCGCCGATGCAGCGTGATCTCGGTAAGCGGTAAGTTTCATATCATGACGCCCAAAATAAGAATTTGGCTGACAATTTCAGATGGAGCAGTTCTCCATATATACCGCTTGACGAGGTGGAAGAGAAGCCTGTCCCGTACGTGCCCGCGAGCGACACCATCTTCTTCCGGTCACTGGATCGGCCCCAAGGAGGCTTGCAGAGTATAGCAACCAGCACCTCTGGCTTTGACAACATTAGGCATCTGGCGTTGCCGCTTCCTCCTGCTGGGTTACCGCTAAGGAACGAATGGAAGGTTTGCCTGGGGCTGTTTCGTGATCTGAAGACGTTGACTTTTTTGGTAGGTGGTAAGGATCAGAGCTGGCTTCAAGATGGCGAAATCGAGTTGAGGCAGGTAGAGGAGTGGTACGCTGATGGAAGGGAAAGGAAGATGAAATGCGACAGGTGGTTATTGGATGTGAACGAGGTGGGACCGTTTTTGAGCGGTCAGTGTTTCGAACAGAGGATGAGAGGAAGCTGGGACGGTGAATGGCGAGGCATCAATGTGCGGGTTGTGGCGTGGAAGAAAGTTGTATGATACAGACTGGATGATATTACACATACTAGGAAATATAAATGCAAATGCAATTTTCAACAAGGCTATCTAGTATGAGATGAGGACAATTCAATTGATCCCTGACCAGATTATTTTATCTAGTAGAAAGAGTACGATAGGTTGCATGTTAGATGCTGAGGCTGATCAATAGTGCACACTTGATGCTATCAAAAATGCTTTGGAAATGCCCGGAGGGCCTTCAGCAATGGCCTCAATAAGCCCGAAGACTAACATTACATACTCCATGATCCGAAAATCTATGCATTTTCGTGATATTTGTACATAGCTGTGCCGTTTGCTCAGCTTCATTATGCCATGGCGCCATGCGTGAAACCAACCCACCCTTAGAGCTTCTGGTACTCCAGCTTTCCCTCCAATTTCTTCGACTCTGCCACTTTGCGGACTGCCTTGTTGAAATCATCTTGATTGACGGCATCTCTATAATCCTTGATTGCGAACAAGCCTCTATTCAGATTGTCAGTGAAGTAAGAGGGTTGTGAAATGTTGAACCTACGCTTCCGTGACAACGTTTCGCAGATCTGCACCGTTGAGCCCATCACTCATCTTGACCACACTTTCGAAGTCAACATCACCCTCGATTACCACATTCGCTGCATGAATCTTCATAATCTCTAACCGACCGACTTCATTTGGAAGAGGGATCTCGATCTTTCTGTCTAGACGTCCTGCTCTGAGAAGAGCAGGATCTAAAGTATCGGGTCGATTTGTTGCCATAATGATCTTTGTCTTCCCCAAGTAGTCAAAACCATCCAGTTGATTCAAAAGTTCCATAAGTGTCCGTTGAATCTCACGGTCTGCCGATGTTCCTTCCGAAAATCTTCGTCCTCCAATTGCATCGATTTCGTCCATAAAAATGATACATGGCTCATGTTCTTTGGCATATCCAAACATTTCTCTGATAAGACGTGCCGACTCTCCAATATACTTGTCGACGATGGCGGAAGAAACAACTGTCACAAGTTAGATCCTGGAATGTGCGTCGCAGAGAGTGTGTAGCCTACCTTTAAGAAAATTTGTCTCTAAGCTGCTTGCCACCGCTCGCGCCAGTAGTGTCTTTCCCGTACCTGGTGGGCCATACAACAGAACACCTTTCGGAGGCTTGATTCCAACTCTGAGGAATAGCTCCGGGTTCTTTAGAGGAAGCTCAATAACCTCCCGTAGCTCTCTGATCTGGTCGTTCAATCCACCAATACCACCAAAGCTGACCTGACCGGGATCCTCTAAGGACATGTTATAGACGAGGGGATCAACTTCTCGGGGCAACATTCGCATTATGGTTAAGGTGGTCATGTCGAGCGCAACACGGGTTCCTTGCTTTAACTGAGCTTTGTCCACCTTCGATCTGCATCCAACAACATATCTGGGCCCTGACGAAGCTTTGACGATGACTTAAGAACTTCAAGTTAGCGATGGATGCGGATGGGGGATAAGAACAACCTACATCTTTCCTCATCAAGCTGTTTCAGCACCTCTCCGATAATCTGCCCAACGCTTTGTAACGCCTTGATGTTGTCTTCAGTATGGTCAAAACTCTTCTGCAGCCCCTTAATATCTAACCGCAGAGCCTTTAATTTTGCTTCCCATTCCCTTGACTCTAGCAGCTTTGCCTTGAACGAGGCCAGTGCATGCTGACGCTCTTCATCCCCTCCAGATGACATTTTGAATAGGTAGATGAGTATTTGGATGTGGGCGGATGATGTTGAAGCTTGCGTAAAAAGATGATTGGTAAACGGTGGGATTCGGGGAGCTATTCGATGGATTTGTATGGTAGTCAAATGGATATCCGACAGGCATCGTGTTGACGCGAATTCAAGAGTGGCCTGAAGCATCAGGCCACCATAACCTAAGTATTATAGCCTTGTATATTAGGCTTGAATAGGTACCAGCGTGTACCCTATTTTTTATATTCTGATTCTAGGCTTTAGCTCAGAGATATTAACTTTTTTTTTTCATTCCATGCACATGATATTTTACTTGAATTCGATATCGCTGACCACATGCTGGGGGATAAACCATGACGCAAAGATCCAATAGCATGGCTCAACATCCACCATTTTGAGGATTGTACATGGTAGAATAACAATGAGGCAGTATCTCAACTTCTTTATGCAAAGGTAGAAACCTCTCTATAATGAGCCAAAGATACCTTGATTGCCTACCCAGAGTTGACTCTGGCAAGCAAAGTCATGTCCCTCACCAACACGTGCTCATTGCTACTCTACCAGCACCAAGTATCAAAGTTGACGCCAAAGCGGCCATTATCACCGAAGAGAACCCGGTCCTTTCCTTACGCAAGCCTACAACTCCCCCAAAGCCGAGGAGGATGTGAGTAAATATCGATGAAACCCGGAAGCCGTTATCATAAACATGGAAGACATTTTCGTGAAAAAAAAAGTTAAACTTTCAGAACCAGGTGCACTCTTCTCTTCCTAGGAGCTGGGATCCAGAACAGGTTGATGCGTCGGGTGTATCCTGAGGATCAAGCTTATTAGCTTAGGTACTCATGCTGTCCTGGAACAGTTCAGGTCCACAATTAAAACCAAAAACCACCCCACCAAACCTCTTTCTCATCACCCCTCCATCCAAAATCCCAACATAAACAGCCCATCACCCCTCCCAGCTGAAGAAAAACATCACCCACACAATCTATACAAGGTTGGTCTATCTCTTCCCTTGGCTGGAGTATCAAGAGTTTGTCTACAATAGCTCATTTCGCTTTGCAATTGTTAGACACAGACCTCAGTATCACATCATTTTCTGATAATTTGAGTGGGATTATCCCGCACCTGCATCATTGCTTTTTCTGCTTGTTACAACAAAATGTGTTTGGCCTGTGACACGAATTTTCTGCAAATCTGCTAACTTTTTCTTGACAGAACACAATTGAACACAGCAATGTGAGTATATATCATGCCGTTCTTCACCAAGATGCCAAGCTAATCAAACTCCAGCATGGCAATCACCAAGATCCACGCTCGCTCGGTCTATGACTCTCGTGGAAACCCAACTGTCGAAGTAGGTACTCGGTCCGACATCTCGCTGATTAGAGCATATACACAACTTGATATCTGGGTGGATCCATAGGACTGACTGAAAAAGGTCGATGTTGTCACTGAAACTGGTCTCCATCGAGCTATCGTTCCGTCTGGTGCTTCAACCGGCCAGCACGAGGCTGTTGAGCTCCGGGATGGAGATAAGGCCAAATGGTAGGCTTGAATCCACTCACACCTCTTGCAGAGTTTCGTAATAAATTAGGATTCCCGAGCTCTGTGCTGACCAAACATCTCTCCAGGGCCGGTAAGGGTGTCACTAAGGCCGTCGACAACGTCAATAACATCATTGGCCCTGCTCTTATCAAGGAAAACATCGATGTTAAGGATCAACCAAAGGTTGATGAGTTCTTGATCAAGCTTGATGGAACTGCCAACAAGGGAAAGCTCGGTGCCAATGCCATCCTCGGTGTCAGTCTTGCTGTTGCAAAGGCTGCCGCTGCTGAGAAGGTTCGTGAATGCGGTAATACAGAGTAATGAATACATCTAATCTAGAACAGCAAATTCCCCTCTATGCCCACGTTTCTGATCTCGCCGGAACTAAGAAGCCATATGTTCTTCCAGTTCCATTTATGAACGTTCTCAATGGAGGGTACGCAATATATGCAATATACGCGATCTGTACGATAATTCATTACTAACACCTTACAGATCCCACGCTGGTGGACGTCTGGCATTCCAGGAGTTCATGATCGTTCCTTCGTAAGCCAAAACTGCAAGCATTCCAAAATACATCTAACCAAATTTGTAGGGCCGCACCAAGCTTCTCCGAAGCCCTTCGCCACGGTGCTGAGGTTTACCAAAAGCTCAAGACACTTGCCAAGAAGAAGTATGGGCAATCTGCTGGTAATGTAGGAGATGAGGGTGGTGTTGCACCAGATATTCAGACTGCTGAGGAGGCCCTCGAGCTCATCTCCGAGGCTATCGAGGCTGCTGGCTACACAGGCAAGATGAACATCGCTATGGATGTTGCATCCAGCGAGTTCTACAAGGAGGACGCTAAGAAGTACGATCTTGACTTCAAGAACCCAGACAGTGACCCCGAGAAATGGATTACATATGAACAACTTGCGGACCAGTACAAGAAGCTTGCCGAAAAGTACCCAATTGTCAGTATCGAGGATCCATTCGCTGAGGATGACTGGGAGGCCTGGAGCTACTTCTACAAGACCTCTGACTTCCAAATTGTTGGAGACGACTTGACCGTAACAAACCCCATCCGCATCAAGAAGGCTATCGAGCTTAAGTCATGCAATGCGCTCCTCCTTAAGGTCAACCAGATTGGTACTCTTACCGAGTCTATCCAGGCCGCCAAGGACTCTTTCGCTGCTGGCTGGGGTGTAATGGTTTCCCACAGATCTGGAGAGACCGAGGACGTCACCATTGCCGATATCGTTGGTACGTATAGGACTACACTTTTACTCTCGTTATTATTACCGTAGAACACATTACTGACTTCTCCACAGTTGGTCTCCGAGCTGGCCAAATCAAGACTGGTGCCCCAGCTAGATCTGAGCGTTTGGCCAAGCTGAACCAAATCCTCAGAATCGAGGAGGAGCTAGGTGACAAGGCTATCTATGCAGGTGAGAAGTTCAGAACTTCTGTCAACCTGTAAGCGGGAATGGAATATGATTGCGATCAATGAGTGGATGAATGAGCCAAACCAGAAGAAGCATATGCTAGTATCAGAAAAGCAATGGAAAAGTTTACGCATTGAAAGATGTTCACATGCTATGATCAAAATTCAGTTGTGACATTGCTGCCCAATTCGATGAGGCACTACCGCTAGGAAAGTGGAATGTGGGGGGGGGGGGATTAATTTAGAAATAATGCCTGAAACCTGAGGCACAGGCCACTACACCCGAATCTTAGGCTCTTCCCGCGCACCGCACTGAGGCGAAGCCTTGATTTAAACAAATCCATCCCTCTTCTTAGACTTTTCTTTCTTTCCAAGTTAAAAACCACACAAACACTTCAAGGCCCTCTTTCAGCAACTCCATAACCATTCAAACACCACCAAACACCTAAAAGACAAACTCCATTCCAACCGTCAATATGCCTGAGAAATGGGGTGAGTCTACTTTGTCGCATATCCATCAGCCTAAACTGACCAACTTGCAGACGAAGAAGAGGATTCCTCTACTCCACCATCCTCCCCTCCACTCGCCGCTTCCGTTCCTCGCCGCAATAAGTTTGATGATGAGGAGTCTGAAGACGATGTGCTAGATTCGTGGGACGCTGCGGAGGACTCTGAGGGTGAGTTGCCCCACCATCATACGCGTCGTTGGGCTGCGTCGCTGACATCATACAGTTGAGCGCGAAAAGGCCAAAGTCGCTGCCGAGAAGAAAGCCAAAGCAGAGGCGGAGGAGAAAGCTGCGAAAAAGAGCAAGGCGCAACGTATCGCTGAGAGGAAGGCCGAGAACGCACGACGACTTGCAGAGGAAAGTTCCGAGGAGAGCGAGGAAGATGAGGCCGAGAGAAGAGAACGCCTTCGCCGTACCGAGCAGGAGTCTGATCTGAAGCATGCGGAGGATCTATTCGGCAATATTGGTATCAGCAACAGCCGCAAAACCACGACTGCAGCCAACGCCGTCGTCGTCGATGCCAAGAACCCTGCCTCGACTGTTGATTTCACTGCGCTGCCTCTCTTTGACCCGAAGACAAAGCTTCAGTTCGAGAAGCTCCGCGATACACTTGTGCCTGTCCTCTCCAGCAACTCAAAGAAGGCACACTATGTTCTCTTCCTCCAGGAGTTCACAAAACAGCTCGCGAAAGACCTCCCTAGTGATCAGATCAAGAAGATTAGCAGCACCTTGACTGCTTTGAGCAATGAAAAAATGAAGGAAGAGAAGCTTGCGGAGAAGGGTGGAAAGAAGAGCAAGGCACAAAAGACAAAGGTCGCGCTCGTAGCAAGCCGGAATACATCCTCCGTCGCGGATACTAATGCTTACGATGATGATTTTGGAGAGTAAGTGCCAATAAGCCTACGATGCTTTGTAGGGTAGAAAGCTAACATTCGCAGTGATGATTTTATGTGAAAGGCACCCTGGTTTATCAAGTATCGCGTTTCTACGCTCCTCCGCACCATAACCACCGCCGAGATGCGCCACCGTTCAAGGCAATCGTCACCCCGTATATTACGACTAAGCCCAGCGAGTCTATAGTCCAAGTCGGCATTTATGGCCCCACAAAATGGCATATGATACCAATAAATTCACCTCGCCTCTTCAGAGGCGATGAAAAGATGGCGAGGAGCGCATGGGATGGGAGTGAGGATAATTTGCAGTAGACTTTTCATTTCTTCGTAGACAACATGCTTTGCTGCATTGCTTTGTCCCTTTAAGCCTGCTTTGCCTTATGTGTTGCGGGGTGAGAGGATGTGTGAGGTGTTTTGATGTGATGCAGCATGATTCTTCGAATCTTTGAGCAATTAGATCTTAGCGCCTGCAATTCAAATGCCATATATCTATATCTACTGTTGTTCTGATGTCCTTTACATGACCTAGACCATCTCTGCCTCCAGCCCTAGCATTAACATACGATTGGCTGGCTCTTCATTCATCGTTACGTATTTATACATGGGTATAATCCAGCAAAGCACTTGCTCCTAATACGAAAGCAAATACAAGGCCTAAAATCTTACCATTCTTGTTCCGTCCTGGCGAGCACTCCTCAGAGCTTAGGGCTGGATCTCTTCGCCAAGTTTTTGCCTACGCCCGTCGCCAACGCAATATGATGAGCAAGCGCAACAATCTCGCCGTCTCCATCTTTAACCACCATCTCCAGGTCCATACGGCCGTTTTTGATTTCCTTCGCCTCGGCTCTTACAAACAGCCACTCGACACCCTCCTCTGGCAATGCTTTCTTGAAATCGATGTTGATTAGCAGCGTAGGATACCAGTAACGCGCTGCCTTCTCAACCTTGACGGTTTTGTCGTTCTTGAGATCGTAAGGGTTAGCGGACTCGAGGTAGGCGTCGACGGGCATAGGATACATGTCACAGACATAGCCGAGCGCTGCCGTTGTGTATGGCTCACCAGAGGAAAAACGCACCCATTCGTCGGAGATGGACTTTTCGGGCTGGCCGGCGCGGGGGAAGTGGAATTGGGTGCGGGTGGCGGCCTTCCGGAAGTCAGAGAAGGGCATGTTGCGGTGTCGGCCCCAGAGCTTGTCCTTATCCTCGGCGAGAGCCTTGAGATCTACAGGTACAGGTGGAGGAGTGAGCTTGTAGCTGGTGGGGAAGGAGACGCCTTCTTCGGTGGCCATGTTTCCACTGTAAAGCTCGGGGTTAGATGTTTCTAAAATAGGAGCTGGAGGAACAGACTTACTGAGTGATATATGCTACAACTTCGTCATCTCTTCCCTCTTGACCAAGGCTAACATGTATGACAGATGCTTGACGACCAAGCTTGATATCTTTGACGCTGAATAGAGCAGGTCCTCCGCTTGTACGCTTCAGAAACTCTATATGAAGGGCAATGGGATGGGGTTGGTTCTGGGAAGAGAGAGTCGACTTGAAGTGCGTTTCAGCGACTTTGAGGAACACAGCAGCAACATAGCCTCCGTGAGGAACTGTGATACCAATTAGCTCTCCACTTCGAGAAGAATGAACGCGGTGATTGTGCAATGTTACCTGACCCAAGCAACCAATCGGTCGGGAAGTTTGCACTGTAGGTGTGAGAGGTCAATTGCTTGATAGCTGATGCCTCTTTGAATGACGTAGCCATGATCTCTTCTGACATATAGCCTAATTTATGGGACAAATGATGGTACAATTGCTTTGACGCAGTTTACAAGTTGCATTGAAGAATAGCAGAAATTAAAAAGTTGACGAGGCTGGAAAACACTCTATACGAGGAGACATGCCGAGGCAGCGAGGCAACGCAATTTGGCAGGTCCAAGGCTGGGAAACAGGGTAAATGAAATGAAAAGAGCATTCTGAGCGCTGAGCGCCATTGTAAAGTACCTACAGTGTCATTCATCGGATGCAATGAATGATACGCATTCAAATCACCACTCTTCAGGCGACAGAGGAGAGGGCTGGATCCAGCATCGAAGGGCTACCACTATGTTGACCTTATCTGCCTTTGCGTCTCTCCGTTGTGGATAGCACCTTGTGCTTGTGCAGACGATCATGTTTTTCTGGTCGCGCGCGGCATATAGGCAAGAGGCTTCTTCTCTGTAGTTTCTTTGATGTGTCAGCATACAATAGTATTCTTCTAGTCAGTGCCGCTCCGAAGATCCTGAAGCGATGTTCCCTTCTATAGACAAGGTTGCGAGCAGAAGACAGACAGACAGACAGACAGACAGACAGACAGACAGACTAGGATTAGACTACTAGCGTGTCCTTGTCAGCAGCTACAAGCCTCCTCCTGTCGCATCCGTGACCAAAATATCCAACGACCTGCGGCTGGGTGATAACAGCTAGTGCGCTCAGGTAGAGTTGGTAGTAGGCAGATTGGTACACTAACTACAGAGAGAGCGCGTGTGCGCACAAAAGTCATCGTCATCCCCCACAGCCTTGTGCTTGCGTCAGTAGTCAGCAGCCCCCGTGGTGAATCAGTGAATCAGGAGGCTCGGCTTCAGGGTCCTTTTTGCCTCTGCAGAACATATAACGTTAATTTAGGGGTTGTACGCGGCTATCAGTCAAGTCAGCCTGCTCATCTCGTATTCATCATATCCAAGCTCCCACAGTACACAGTACAGTACCAGATGAAAAAACTTTGAATTTAAACATTGAGAGAAAAATAAGACCAAAGACTAGAACTCGCCTTGATCCTGATACATTAATCATATCCCCAAATTAGGGCCTTTGCCACCATTGCAATTTATTTGAAACATACGGAGGACAACGACGTTTCTCCATCGATATTAGCATTTTAACGCGCCTTGGAAGCGAGATCGACGACATCGAAGAAAGCGAGCCCGTCTGTTGACAAGGCATCCATACCCCATACCAACTGTATCATCGCCACTGAACATCGCCTTGTTATTTCTTCAAAGAAACACCTGTTATTTGGATAATTATTCCCCCAGAAGCATTCCTCTCGATGATCTTGATCCTTAATCAACAACAGCATCTACCTCGAGCAGCCATTTAGCTTGTTGGTGGGGTAGCCTGAGAAGAAGATGGGCGCGGTTTCGAGCAGACCCGATAGTGACGGCGCATTGTATCTGAGAGATCAAAATAGGCGTAAGTAACATTTGGGGATCCTCAGCTTTGGCGCGAGATTAATTTGTGCTTGGAAGTAACCATCTCGTCGTTGACCGTTACAAATGCGAAACGGAAGACCATCCTACAATGCACCCCGAACGCCTTTCCCGCAACCCGAATATCTGCGAGCCGGGACATTGGCGACAACAGTGTGGTAGAATATGTACAAGTATGGAAGATTTTGAAGAATCTCCATGTTCTGGGTGCTAATTTATTTGCTTAGGACCCTGACCCTTGGTCTCCTTCGGCTTGCCCTGCCTTCTTACTGAAGCTTAACAATGAGGAAGAGTTAACACTAAGTTTTACATTTGTCATTCGGCAAACGCATAATATTACTACAAGCGGTACCGCATCCCAAGATGCAGCTAATGCTGTGGTCGATTCTGTGGTGAATGGCCTCACTTATGCGGCAGCTTCAACACCAAAAGAAGTGGACACCCTGGTGACGAGAGAGTTCCATGCGGATCCAAACCTACACAAGAACGCCAATGTGCATTGGATCGGAGACTACTCTACTGGAGGTAGCCCTTCAGTCTCATTTGAATGGTCCTGGAAATGGAAGCCACCAAAGACAACAGAAGATAGAGGAGGAGGATGGAGGAATGCCTGCAGCGTCTGTTTACACCAATGTCAAGTTATTTTTATAATTGCTAACAATTGGCAAGTTCGTCGAATACGATCAACGAGCGCACCGACTGAACACGTTAGCTAGCTTTTCCTTCTGGGTATCAAGTAAGTTGTTGGTAATATGGATCGCACCCAAACATTTGCTGATTTTTCAATAGACTCTCAATATCTTAGCCATCCGAATTCTCCTTCTCCCATATTCAACCTTGTGCCTCCGCCGAAACCTCGAGTTCCATCATCACAATCAATGGACTCACGGCTAAGCACCTACGACTATCGCGAATATGATGAGCCTCCATCTCCAATCACAGTACCCAGCGAAGGGCTTTCTGGAAGCATTACATCTCCATCCTTAAACGAAACCGTAAAAGTAGACTGTCAGCGACCTACGGAGGATATAAGTGCGGCTGAAGATGGACCTCTCTTCCGAGCTACCATGAAAGCAATGGAACAGAAGACTAGCAACATGAGGCAGCGCATGAAGAAAGTCTTGAAGAAGGCAGAGGCCGCACACTTAGCACAGGTCGAATGCAATGAAGCAATTTCTGGATTTATGGACTCCCTAAGAGAAGCTTCATCTGGCAACGCCAATGCCGTCCAACCAGCGCTTGATCACTATTTCGACAAGATTGCGCGGGACATTTTGCTATACGAGAAGCAAAATACCGTCAATCTGCAGAAGATAATTATTGATCCTATCAACAAGCTTTACAATTTGGACATCAAGCAAGCCGAGGCTAAGAAGCAAGAGTTTGAACAAGAGAGCAAAGACTATTATGCCTACATGTCTCGTTATTTGGGTCAACGTCAGGACTCTATGAAGGAAAAGAAGCGGGTCGAGAGTGACTCAAAGTATCAGACCAAACGCCGCAATTTCGAACTGAAGCGCTTTGATTATTCTTCCTTCATGCAAGACTTACATGGTGGACGAAAGGAACAGGAGGTACTGTTACAACTGACCAAGTATGCAGATGCTCAAACTAAGAGCTACCTTTCAACTGCGAAGAAAGTTGAGGCACTCCTACCACAGCTGGACGCTTTGAGTGCAGAGGTACACAAAGCAGACAAGGAGTTTCAGTATCAACGGACTGAGCGAGAAGAAAGACGCCGAGCCCTTGAGAAGAGCACGACCACATATGTCGAGCCTGAGACAATTCCTTCGGTAGGAGTAGTTTCTCCAAATCTCAACAATGGCGCAACCTCAGACTCCGAGATTGGACGCGCTGATAGTACTGGTTCCCAGCTCAGGGCAGTAGCTACAAACACTAGCAGCACAGTGGGTTCTCCTCCTCCTGGCGGTAGTGAGTTTTCAAAGTCTCCGGGAAGTCTCCAATCTCATATTGGATCGGTTGGTAGCCCAGGAGTGAACTCTAAGTTCAAGGGAATTCGCGATCTAGAAGAAAAGGACCATTCTCAAACGACAAGTAGCGAAAAGAACGGTACTCAGAAGAAAGAAGGTCTCTTGTGGGCACTAAGCAGACCTGGCAGCCACACAGATCCTCGCGGCTTGAATAAGCAAGCATGGCACAAGTAGGTAACTTATCCCTACTATCAATCTTTTCCTGACGTTTCATAGATTTTGGATTGTTCTAGATGGTGGTAAGGTCCGCGAGTACAGCAATTGGAAGGAGAGGCTCGACCTGCATATGGAACCCATCGACCTGAGAATGGCATCTGTTCGCGAGGCTCGGAATTCCGAGAGACGCTTCTGCTTTGAGATCATCACCCCTCAGTATAAGCGTGTGTATCAGGCGACTTCTGAAGAGGATCTCAATAACTGGATAGCTGCAATAAATAACGCTCTTCAAGGTGCCGTCGAGGGCAGAGGGATGAAAGATGCCCCCCTACCAACCCCTAAGCCAGAGCAGTCTCATTCCCTGCGGAGAGACATCGGCTCCATCTTGACAGGGAAGAGCACTTCGCTGAATCAAGGACATCGTCATGAGGCGGCATCTGCTAATAATGTCTATCGACGGACCACAGTTGGTGCTCGACCAGCCTATACAAGATCTGGCAGCAACGACTTTGGTGAAAACCCTGACAAGCTTCTTCAGCTGTTACGAGAGACTGACCAGGGCAATTGCTGGTGCGCAGACTGCGGTTCTGGTGTTAAGACGGAATGGGTTTCCATCAACCTGGCCATCATCCTCTGCATTGAATGTAGTGGCATTCATCGATCTCTTGGTACGCACATCAGCAAAGTGCGCTCCCTCACCCTGGATATCAACTCGTTCACCACGGACATTGTAGAACTACTGCTTTTGGTTGGAAATCGTGTGTCGAATATGGTATGGGAGGCAAGATTGGACCAATCGCTTAAGCCAACCGCCCAGGCCACGAGAGACCAGCGCCTGAAGTTCATCACTGCCAAGTATGCTGAGCGAGCATATGTTGAGCCGATCTCGTCCAATTTGTCACGTTTTGGTACACCAGACGATACCTTGCTAGCTGCCATCAAGAAGAATGATATCCAGCAGGTGATATATGCTCTGGCCCTTAAGGCTAATCCGAATGTTGCGGACAAGTCGCGAGGAACACACTCTGTGTTTCTGGCACTGGCTGCAGCGGATCCAGCTCCTCCTTCCCAAACAATGTCACCTCCATCAACTTCAAGTGCAAAGGTAGTAGCGTTTCCAGTTGCAGAGCTGCTAGCTCAGAACGGAGCAGAGATTCCAGCCACACTACCAGCATTTCCACTGAGCCGCAATGCCACTCTATACATTGACCAGAAGGCAGGTCGAGGTTCCTCAAGCAATGACACTCTTGGAGCACTTCCATCTACCTTGGCCTCACAAGAGAGGCAGAAGGAGCGCGATGCACGGCTGCAGAAACGAGTGAGCGCCGGAGGGAGACTTGCCAAAACTCCTATCTCAGAGAGGTGATGCCATTGACAGGCGTTTATAACGATTGAACATGAACATTTGGAGATACCATGGGCGGACAGGTTTTTATGATGGCTGCATTGTTGGAGTTTAGGACTATCGGGAGCATTGCTAGGAGCAAATATGGGCATTAAGCTCCTCAGAACTATCGTCAGTTGCCCCACAAGGCATTACTGTTAAACGTTGCGTTTTGGAAAAAGAGTTATGTCAGGATATACAAAGGCTAATCATAATGAATGGGTGATTGCGATAGC